>BMAO01027571.1:0-22499 GCA_019973975.1 Trichonephila clavata | reverse complement strand
AAAAAAGAGATAATTTCAAAAATAAAAAAAGAGATAATTTCAAAAATAAAAAAGAGATAATTAAAAATAAAAAAGAGATAATTTCAAAAATAAAAAAAGAGATGAGCATAAGAGAATTTGACTTCTACATAGATTGGAATACTGTTTATTCAAAGGAAACGACATGCTTAAAAAAATTAAAGGATTCTGATTCTAAAAATATGTTATTTTTTCAAAATCCTCGGATAATACCTCTAATAATGACATACCAGCTTTGAACACGCACATTTCTTGTTCTTTCGTCAAAATAGGGGCACGCATTATACGGCGGATATACCCAAAAATTAAAACGGCAGCTTGAAAGTGTAGGTGGGCGCTATACGCCGGATTTTATGGTAATTCAATATCTTTGAAAATGTTCAAATTTTTTTTTTTTTAATATTTAGAATGATAAAAGTTCCTTAGAAAAATAGATAGTCAGAATTTTTTTATGAATATTTACTAAGTTATTAGAGGAGTCTCTCTGTAATTTGGATTTATGATTTTCAGGGCATGTAGATTCCAAATACGTATATAAGAACATATATTATAACACACAATGTTTTTACAGCGCATTTCTTTAAATAATAAAAAAATTTAATTACTATTTTTTTAAATTTTGAATAAAAATATCTTTGCAAAATGTTAAGTAAAAATGAAATCAAAAGTCTAAAATCTTAGCATTTAAAATCAAGGGGCCCACTTTTAAGGCCCTATAGTTTGGAAACGTTGCGTGAGTATCCGACAAACTTTGAAATTTAAGCTCTATTAAAAATAACAAAACAAGTGCGAAAAGAAAACTATATCGTTTTTCATAATGGGAAAACTTTAGTTTACAGATAATTAACAATTTTAATAAATTTAATCAGTTAATCTGTTAATGTTATTAAATATTTATTGTCATTTTTTTTATATATATCAACAATAACTTAGTTCTTTTTAACCTTTTTGCTTAGCTGTGATGAGAATTGTATAAACTTTTAAGAATATCCTATTTTCCTTGATATATATATATATATATAACTACATTCTATACAGTACAAATATATCTAAAAATCCTCTAAAAGCATGAAAAATCTGAATTTCATAAATAAATGAAAAATTGTGTAGCTCGTAATTATTTTTACTTGTGGATTCAAATCCTTCTCAAAAAATTCCTCCATTAAAAAAAACAATGTCTATGAAATTCCGTCTTACTTCTAAATTAAAAATAGTTATAAAAAATCTGATAATACCAGGCGCAAAGAAAACGTGTAAATAAATATGAGAAAGATATCTACTCCGTTCAATGACAGTGTTGTTTTTAGGCGAAATGAAGAAATACGGAACGTTTCTTTCCTTTTTATAGGATATTCCAGTCATCATGATGTGCATTTAAACGCAAGGAAACGACACTCGTCGAATGAGTTATGAACCAAACAGAGCTTTTAGTGAAAATTTACCCATCTATTTTTATGCTGAAAAGCCTATTCTCCGTTCTTATATATTCTGTGAAGTTGCAGTTCTTCCACAACTTCTCAGAAATCTAACGCATAGCTCTATACAACAAACTTTATCTTTTTACTAAAAATCGTTTAGAATAAAAAAAAATGAATCTTTTCTTTTTATTTCTATTACAGTCAATATTGTCCTCATTACTGGACCGTGGTTAAATATTACAAGGTCCATCAACAATAGTCTTCGTGTTGATTCTGAATGTGATGCTAGTAGTGAATCAATCAATCCCTTAAATAGCCAAAATGTATTACATTTATTATCTCATGTAGAAAGTATTTAATATACGCTATATTGATAAATGCGAAACATTAATGTTAATATTCTCTATTAATCAATGGTAATTAACGGCACACAATACGATTCAAATGACAAAAATAGGTTAGAAATTCAAATATTTTTTAGCCTAAATTATTTTTTATTACTATTATTTTCTTTTGTCTCACAAAATTTGAAAGTTGTAAGTTTTTAAAAATCGAGAGTCATTATAACTTTTATGTTCGGTTTTATTCACATCTCAATGGAAAATAAAAACTTTGAATTGATTTATCTCAGAAAGAAAAATGAACTCGTTTAGCTTCATTTAAAATCATAAGACTTTTTTCCCATAGCACCAAATGCTTTGATTATTTTTCCTACTTATTGCTTTTGATCATATAACAAAAGTTGGTATGTATTTTTGAATCGAGAGAATACTTATTTTTTTTAAATAGTTGAATTTAGAATTTATACATTTTTTAAGTAATTTCCAATGGGCATTCATAGAAGTAAGTTTTTTTATGAATATCAATAATGTTAGGAAGAAACTTATACCAAATTTTGTTGTGCATAGTTTTGATGTATTTGTAAATCAGATTTCATGAGCGTTCGTCAATTATTGTAGTAGTAAGATTTTAAATATCTCCATAAATTTTTAAATTTTTCTTAAAAAATCAAATATGGTTAGCTTTTTATAGTCTTTTGAGCATAAAAACTGTTTTACAAAATATATATTCATGAGTTACAAGCAAAAAAAAAAAAAAAAATTGTAAAAACCATTCAATCACAGAATTTTTAATAACACATACCATGTCCCCTTGAAAATTGTCAATATTACTTAATTACTCCTAGTTTCAAATTATTACAAGAGGATGAAATACTCTTTAAACAAATTTTACGGAGAATACGAGTACAGCGTTTCTCAAACTGTGGGGCGTGACCCTCTAGAGGGGAATAACCCAACAAGGAGGGCGCGAGCATATCGAAAATAAAAGATTATTTAAATATATATATATATATATATATATTAATTTACTGAAAGAGAGAGAAAGCGAAGGAAAATACATTCTGATATAATAAATAATTAAATACCCAGTACACAGTTATAATATACTTATAAATTGTACAGTACAATCTGTACAGTACAACACATTTGATAATTAATTTATCTACATTAAATTAAGAGAATAAGTTTAATAATTAATAACGACTTCCTTGAGCTTGTTATATACAAAATGTAATATATTTTGATAATTTTTTGTTTTATTTTTTAAGTCGTATTGTAATTTCAGCATTAAAGTACATTAACATATCCCTCAATATAATGTTATTGTATGGGGGAGAAGGGCGCGTGAAAATTATGATTTAAAATTGGATCACCTATATCGAAAGTTTGAGAAGCACTGCTTCAGAACATTACCAAGATTACTTTACCAAGGTAGCTTAAATTGTTCATGTAAAGTCTATAACAGGGGTCGGCAACGTATGGCACGCATGCCACATGTGGCACGCGGTACAATTCTCAATGGCACTCTGCGCTACTCTACAAATTTGTCAATTTTTGAGTGGAGGGAAGATTAAAAAAGATAGATACAAAGATAAATTTATAACCATTTTGATAAATTATTGAATGTCATTGTAAGAGAGATTTGATTCTTTGAAAGAGTTTTACAAATGAATGCTCAAAATCTTATCAAATTTGAAGTCACAAATTATACCCCTGATTTAGCGATATGAAAGTAGAGCGGTGGCAAGTATTTGATTCGCATTAAAATTTTTATTTTACTATGATGTAGAGAAATACTTAGATTTTATGCTGCCTATTTTTTATTTAATAAGCTTGTTTATATATATATATACACACACATATAAATGCATAGTATGTGTACAATTTTTACAATTTATTGTTGAAGAAATGGTTATATTTATGCTGTTCATTTTTATATTAAAAATATCTCTAAATGACACAAAATTAATGTATTATAAAACTGTTAATCTATATTATCGCGGGAAGCGAATTGTCTAAAAATGTCCTAGTGTGTGGCACGCTGAATCATATTGGTAGAATGGTTTGGAACGCCACAGCTAAAAGGTTGCCTACCCCTAGCTTTTGCACTCATTATTATTTAATTTTCATGAATTTGAAAAACTTTCCCCACTTTTATATGAAATTTAAATAACTTTATTTAGATAAAAACACGTTTTTTCATTAACGGTAGTTTTAAAAATATATTTATTATTGCATTTCATTTGAATACTTTGTTGTTTTAATTTTATTTATTAGTATTGCCAATGTTCGTAGAAAAAAAAATAGGTCGAAATAAAATTCCAAACAAGAAGTACTTTCTAAGAAAAGATTAATTGAAGAATTACTGTACAATTTGTTTTTCATCTTATGTAATTAATACCATTTAATATTTGAACAAGTCATAAACAGAAAGAAAATACAGAATTTTTTTTTCAAGAAAATAATTTACGAATTATAAATATATAAAAAAGTATTTTTTTAAAAATTTTATTCGCAAATTTGACTTAAATCCACGTAATACGCTTGTTATAAATCCTACTGAGTAAATAATAAATACAGGTTAAAAGATAATCATTAAAAATTTTCGAGGTGTAATATCAGAATCTTAATTTTACACTCATGCAAATATTGTTATTAAGAAGTAGAAAATTTCAACCATTGCGAAAACTGAATCGATTGCCATATGGGAAGATGAATAATATTTTCCATTTCATGAAAGTTTCCATTATATTTATCCTATGCATATGAAATATTAATTGTATCAATGATGTATTTATAAAACTAATTTCACTATATGACACACACAAAACTAACAGTAAGGTCACATAAACCAAAAAATAAAAAAGGAAGAAAATACTAATCTAATGATCACATGTAAACAACAAAATTTACACGAGTATGTTTCTTGAAAACCGATTCATATCAACTTTGGCAGCTGGGGGAAAAAAACATTCTTTGAATCAGATTCGTCCTGAGAAAAAAATTGTTGCGGTCGCTGCTTATAGAGGGCGCTGTTGTGAATGGATTTTAGCGGCCGCAGATTGCTCCGTTTTGTTATTTAGAGAGAGATCTCAAACTATTCTCTCTTGGAAGCATATCTTCTGCGTTAAATCTGATTGCGGGAGCATCAAGAGCAGTTGGCTAGTTCGCACCAGATCCTAGGGGTTTTGACTTGTCTTGCGATGACCAGTAGATAAGGAGCTGAATGAATAACCCTGATTGTTCTAATTAAAACTATCGAATAGCTTTTTAATAAGGAGAAAGTACTTATAAAAATTACAAACTGTGCAGAGTGTCAAGTAAGTTGTGTCTTGTATTGAAAGGTTGTTTATTTCGAATGGTTTCGTTGGAATTGTTTTATTTTTAACGGAAGTTTCGCAACAGGTATTGTTTTCGCAAACCCAGAACTCGTTTATTAAATCCTTTGAGTTAAACATTAGAAAATATATTATTTTATAAAATTTAATTTTAATTACTCTTTTTAATAATAGCTCATTACTTTAAATTTTTATCCTTAATGCTCAAAAAAGAAGGGTAAAATACGCACCTGTTTAAGGAAAAATTAAAATACTTATTTTTGTGTCATTTGTCTTAAACATCTAACTTTAAAATGGTATATTTACATATAACATATATCTTGGTGCAATATGTTTATTTTTATGTAAACTTGTATAACAGCAAAATAATAATTGAACTAAAAATTAAACCATGGTTAAAATACTTGAAAGGCTTAATAACATTGTGCAATCGGAGACATTATTTTCAAAATGTAATAAATTTAAATGTGGCTCTTCGTAACTCTTATATTTTCAATTTTTCAAATTTTATCAAATTTAATAATATAATTTCAATATTACACTATTTTTTTTTCAAATAACAGCGTACTAGATGACAAGAAATGAACGCAACAAAAATTTTAAAATTATCCAGTGTCATCACAATAACTTTAAAAAAAAATAATTGTTGTTTTTCTAACTTAGTAAAACGAAGTGTGCTTACATTGAAAAACTGTTAAATCACTTTCAGTTTTGAAAAACTTGTCATAAGCAAACCTGAGATAAAAATCGGTAGTTATGTGAGTCGTATTTCCGTCGGTTCATTACACTTAAATGTACAACGGTTCTTGAACCGGAATTGCGAAATTTCGGAAAAATATAGATTTAAAAAATATAGGTTGCCTAAATATATTGTTTGAATGTAGTAATAAATCTCAGATGTATTCAATGGGTGTCTTACAAAATAAATTTGAAATGATTGACTACTACAGTAAGCAACGAAGAAAATATGCTAATTGTCGAATATAATTTCCTGTGGTAAGTGCTATGAGAGGATTATTTTTATGCTCATATTTTGTAATTGATTCAACAAGTGATTGTATTCTCCGTTTTCGAATATTATCTATCAAACTATCTCCCTGTTATTGTAATTTTTTCATATTTTTGCTGTTAAATAGTTTAATTATTATAAATGTTTTATGATTTATTTTTAACTCTTTATACGAATTAGGGGAATATATAAATATTTAAAAAAAACGAAATATATACGGCGTCTAGTTTCGTATTATGCAATTATAGAAACATGAATATGAATGCATTGCAATCTTTGTTTTGTAATTTATAAAAAGAGCGATTATTGTGTTTCATCTTTGTTATTTTTTGGAAATAAATTCGGAGAATTTTTAAATGTATACAAAAGAACGAAAATGTCAAAGTTGAAAAACTTATAATTTTTATTTTTTGGTTATTTTTTGAAAATAGTTTTATGAAAACAGACTAATAGAGCTAAATGTATCTTTTTATTTTTTTAAACTTGTACATTTTATATGAATGGTTGAATTTTTTTTCATGAAATAACGGCTGCAAGTTGAAACTTCACTTATTTTATATTTTCCCTTATTTATTATCGTCTGCCAAATACATTATTTTGAATTTCAGAAAGAAATTTTTTATTTGAGCTAGTTTACGCCAAAAATTATTTTGTTTTAAATTCTAAGAAAATGTATTGAAATAATGAAATTACACTGAAAGCAGGAATTTATTGAAACATTTTTTAAAAAGTTGTTACTTAGAAAATAATATAAAAAATAGAATATAAACGATAGAAAAAAAAACGAAAATTCCTACTTCCTCCAGATTTTTAAGGAAAACATTTTTGAATTTCTTTAATATATTTTTATATCTGAAACAGTATCCCGGATTCTTAGGTCTATCAGAGTTGAAATTTTCTAAGACTAAAATATATCCTTTTAGATAAACTGCATTGTTCTAACTTTTGAAATATTTAGTTTTATGCAAAAAAAATGTTATTTTTCGCGGGGAAAATTAATGAAAGCTGCATCTTTTTAATAAATATAAGGACCTGAAGAATGTAGAAAAAAGTACATACGCTTAAGAACTGTGCTCTCTTAAATTGTTCCAACTTACGTAATTGAAAGATCTCTTTCGGCAAGGTTGATATAATATAAGAATAAATTCCGATACAATGTGATATTGATTAGGAAACTCTCTTAAAGTATCAAAATATGTCTTCCAGTCGTTTCGTAAGAAGCTATTCCTTCAAATTAAGCATTTATTAAATTCTTTTGTTTTCTCTTAATAAATACCCGTTTTGTGTGTGTGTATTGTATTTGGTATTAAATTTCATGTTTATCGAAATAATGCATATTATTACAATTTTATTCTGCCGTATAATTCTTTCGTATTAATTATCCAGTAATTTAGTTTTGAAAATTAAATGCTTACTTTTTTCTTCACAAGTATTCTTAGTTTATTGATTAAAATGAAAATCTGTAATTGTTTCATGGCAGCAAGATTAGAAAAATAGCAGTTTTTAACAAACATAATCATATCTTGTTTTTTGAAATATTAGAACACATCAAGAGGAAAATGATAATTTTAGGTTAAAAAGTTCATAATTTTTATGTTGCTCTCAGCTGCGCGTAACTTTCCTAAATTATTTTTTTCTAAACTTAGAAACCTGTAGTGAGTTTTATAAAACTGCTAAGTTCTCTCATCACGTTACACGAAAATTAATAAGATTACATTGTTGTTTTTTTTTTTTCAAGAATAAACATTTATTAAAAAGAATTTCTCAAATCAACTTTAAAAGACGTTAAGTTTTCCGTGAACTTTTACTTTAATAATAATGGGTTTTAAAAAGCATTCTTTATTCCTTATTGAAAAGTCGAAAATATATCGATGTGAAGAAAAAAATATCTTTCGTTCGTTGAAGTTTAAAAACTCGTGTGCGGATAGTGAAAAGTTTCCAATACGCGATAATAAGGGGAAACATGAACTGACTTAAATTTCGAGCAGGTGACACTGTAGACCAGTGATTGAAGATGATAACAGTTTCTATCTTTTTCGTCAAGAGAAAAGAGGAGGATATCTGAAAGTTTTCAATCTTCCTAGTTCAAAGGTACCGAAAAGGTACTAAACACATAGGATTATAATCAATCGAGCAAAAAATCAAGGGCTTTTGGGGGTTTCCGGACCGGAGGACCCCACCCCCTTGTGTGATCCACTGGACCTCGTCATTATGAACCTCGGTGAAGGGACGAAGAGGTCACTTGAGCGAGTCCCCACTCTCCAAAATTACAAATTAAGTTAGGACTTTTGAGTCTTTATAGATTTAATGTATATCAGTCCCTCTGCATGGTGGGTCTTCAGTGGAACCAGGACCCGAACCCGTGACTCAAGCCAGTCACGATTTTTGAGACTATGACCACTCACATTCGACTACCGCAGTCACTTTTGAGGGAGGGAAGGGGAAGATGAGAAGGAATCGATAAATCTATCAATATACAAAAAGGAAACCTCAGTTTTAAAAAGTACCAAATCTGCAGAAGGCACCACATGCTTATTAACATTAGCAGAAGAGGAAGTTTTTTTGGGAGTTTGTATTTCTCAATTTTTATATTTTAAACTCGTCGGAAGAGAACTTATCACTAACATATATAGAATAATCATTATACTTCAACCTCTGCGTAATTACTTGACCTATCCACGCTTTGAGACACTTCTCTGTATCTTGTAGAATGCCGATTAACGACTATTATCTTTCATTTGAACAATGAAGGCGCAAATTATGCTTATGTTACCTTATTTGAACGGAAAGTGTGATTACAGGCGAATCGCTTAAATTGTAACACTCATAATGTCAATAAGAAAATTTTTTAAAAAATTCAAATTGTTAATAATAATAATTACGTTTTGAATTTATGATTTGTGTCCGTTTATTTCATTCAGTTTTATAAAATATACCTTTAATGAAATTAATTTTTTAAATTATTTGTTCTTCAGATACTTACTCTAGCAAATGTAAAACAAATAAAAGTAACCCAAATTCTTATAGTTAATACATTTTCATAAAAAAAAATATTAATAATCCGTTTTTATAAAATACTACGTTCAAACAATTTTATAAAATAATACGTTATAAAATACCGTTCTTCGCACGTGGAAATTGAAAAATTAAACAATACTGATTGAAGGATAAAGAAGTTTTTAATGAGTTAATTTTAAGTGAATTGCAAATGAAACAAAACAAAAATTTTTTTTGCATATTTTAGCTGAACATAAAAAACCATATTAATTAAATTTTAAGTCTGTATATCTAATAGCTGATAAAAAGGATTTTTTTTATATTTATAACGCCCCGTAACTCTCTTGTGGGTCGATATTTGAAAACACCTTCCTAAGCTGATCTCTGCTCGCAAAAGGAACATATTGTTACAAATTTTATGCAATGGACGCTTAAAATGGTGTAAATAGTTTACATCTGGATGTGTAATACGTTAATATTAGTGTCTGTTGTATTTATTTTATGTTAAAGTAAAATATTCGCAAGGAATGACGATCCTTACATTATAATGGCGATTCAATGGAAACATAGCAAAATGTTGGCGATAGAGCGAAGTTGGCATCATTTTTGGCAACCACGTTGGCAAGAAGTTTGTATATATATAAACTAGCCGTTACCCGCCCGCTTCGCTGGGTATTTCATGATGTTTTATAAATTTTTACTGATTATATATATGTATAAATTATTGATATCTAAGTCCTAGCATTAAGAATTCGATTGTATTGAAAAATATATTTATACCTTTAACTGTCGCCTGTTGACGAAAAAAAATAATAAAAGGGCAGAACTCATCTAATTTGTATTATTTAAAAATCTCTAAAATTGAAGTATAGAATGATGTTTGCTCTTTCGTAACTCAAAAGCCAAGTGGATTCCTCTACTCCGTAAATTGAACATGCAAGCCAAATTTCAAGTCTAAATCTAACAGAAAAGAAAACAAAAGTTTTACTATCAATATCCCCTTAATCCCGTTGAGAGCCGTTTTCCAAAATTACCGCTCTTAGTGGATTTCAATTCAACAAAAGAAAAATGCAAACCAAATTTCATTATTATAGGCCTTGTAGCTCGAAAAAAGTAATTTTTTTGTCAATACGTCCCAGTAACCCCTGCAACCCCCCCCCCAGAACTTGATTTGCTTAAAATTTATTCTTAGTGGATCCCTATTCAACAAAAGAAACATGCTTAACAAATTTCAAGCATATGGGTCTAACAATTAAAAACAGGAATTTTTTTCTGTAACTGCTCTTGACCCCTCACAAACATCCTTAGGGGTCAATTTTCGTTTTACTCTTTGTTAGAGGAACTCTATTCCATGAAAGGAACATGCCTACCAATTTTCAAGCAGGATGTTCAAATAGTTTAAAAATGGAAATATTTATCGATTACGCCCCTTAATCTACCGAAATTAAACTTGGTAGTTGATACTCGCAAAACCCATTTTGTAACGGTTCTCTACTTTACGAAAGGAATCTGCTTATCAAATTTCAAGACTGTACGTCTAACAGTTTAAAAATGGGGATAATTGTCTATAACGCCACTTGAGCCCTCGCAACGCCACTTCTGGGTCTGTTTTCACAAAACCCATTTTGTAGGGGAATTGCACTCTATGAAAGGAATATGCTTAGCAAAATTTGAAGACTGTGCGTCCAATTAATTAAAAATGCAAAAAAAATTATCAATAACGCCCCTTGAACCCCCGCAACGCCACCTAGGGGTCGATTTTCACAAAACACATTTTGTAGTGTATTTCTATCCTATGAGAGGAATCTGCTAACCAAATTTCAAGACTGTGAGTCTAATAGTTTTAAAATAGAAATAATTATTTATATCTGCCCTTAAACCTCCGCAACACCCCTTGGGGGTCAATTTTCTCCAAACCCGTTTTGTAGCGGATATTTACTCCATGAAAGAAACATTACTACTAATTTGCAAGCAGGTAGGTCAAGTAGTTTAAAAACGAAAATATTTATCTCTTACGCCACTTACTCCCCTGCAACGCCACTTAGAGGACTGTTTTCACAAAACCTTCTTTTAACTGATCTCTACTCTATGAGAGCAATGTATTTATCAAATATAAAAACTGCGTCAAATAGTTTAAAAATGGAAATAATTATCTATAACGCCCCTTAAGTCCCGCAACGCCACTTGGGGGCAATTTTCACGAAACCCTTTTTGTAGCGTATCTCTACCCTATGAATAGGAATCTGCTTACTAAGTTTCAAGACTGTACGTCTAGTAACTTAAAAATCGGAATTTATAACGCCCCTTAAACCCCCTGCCCCCACAACACCCCTTGGGGGTCAATTTTCCCAAAACCCATTTTGTAGCGGATATTTACTCCAGGAAAGAAACTTACCTACCAATTTTCAAGCAGGTAGGTGAAGTAATTAAAAAAGGATATATTTATCTATTACGCCCCTTAATCCCCCGCAATGCCACTTAGAAGTCTGTTTTCACAAAACCCGTTTTGTAAATGATCATTATTCTACGAAAGGAATCTGTTTATCAAATTTAAAGACAGTGCGTCAAATAGTTTAAAAATGGAAATAATTATCTATAACGCCCCCTAAGCCCCTGCAACGCCACTTGGGGGTCGATTTTCCCCAAACTCATTTTGTAGCGGATCTGTACTGTATGAAAGGAATCTGCTTACCCAATTTCAAGATTGTACATCAAGTAGTTTAAACATGGAAATAATTATTTTAACGCCCCTTAACCCCCCGTAACGCCCCTTGCGTTTCGAATTTCGGAAAATCCTTTCTCAGCTGAGGTCTACTCTATGAAAGGAACATGTCTACGAAATTTCAAGTCTGTAGGTTAAATAGTTCCAGAGATATCGTGATTAGTCAGTCAGTCAGTCAGTGAGTCACTTTTCTCCTTTATATATATAGATTATTATAGCTGAAGAAATAATTTTGTGGGGGAGGGGGCAGTCAGAACAATCTTCTCATTTATATGAATATAATTTAATTTTTCTAATTAATTAAGTAATTGGTCTTATTTTTAACTCTGTGTATGTAAAGCAAATAATAATCTAATCAAAAGCACACGTATAATACTAATTAATGCATCTAACAGTTATTTACCCTGAAATATATCATCCACACTTATTTCAAAGATTAACTTCGACACAAATTAATGCGTTAAAAATTGATAATATTTACAGACATATTTTTAAGCGATTTGTTTCATACTAGCTGTAAAAATTACACAATAGTTTAAGTTTTTCATAATTTAACACTTCAAATGCTCAATTTTTAATTTGTATAAGCAAAATGACATAAGGTGTCTGCAACTCAAACGTGTTAGTAAAAGTTATTAGTAATAGTGAATTGTAAATAAAATTTTATTGCATTTATCACAATCTCCTTTGCAATTGTAGTTGTTTTATTGCAAATAGAATGAGGAGACATTTTACTGAATTCTTATGTTGATGTTATAGGTTCTTATATTAAATGCCTCGAATTTTGTAGCACCGTGTGTTATTTGCAAGTAATAGTGACGGAAAATGTTTCTGGTTGATTTATCAGCACATTAATGACTTATTTTTTTATGTTCATCTTTAATGATGAGCTGTGCAAAGGCGATACTTCTTGCCAATTTTATATCTATGTGGAATATTTCCTCTAAAACTAAAATTCATTCAATCTTCTTGTTACGAATTTTACAGCGTTAAAACAGTGATACCAATGGAGTTTTTTTTATTTACCGAAACTTCAGCAGATTTTTAATATAATTAATTGGAGTAAAACTTGTTTTTTGCCCTGAAAAAGATAGTCTAATTCACTGTAGTGAACTCGCTCAATGAGTAGTTAAATCTCGCTGCTGTTTTCGAATGATAAAAATGAATATACACATTTTCTCATTTCTTCAATTTTTAAGAAGATATCTTATCATTTTTTGAAATTATGTCCTAAATAGAAAATTTATATAGATATACAGTAGAACGTCGTTTATCCGAACGTTTATTATCCGGAACAAAGTCCGGATACGGTTTCGAACAGTGCAATGCTCAACAGTTGTTTCGCATGAGGCCAAAAGTGACGGGAAAACTCAAGGTTAGGGATATTTGGGAAATTTCAGTTGTGTGATTTGGTAAACATCTGTGCGGAATATTAGGTCAGTTTGTTTTCCAAGTGCGGGGGTGTATACGTGCTCTTTTGTTTTTTGTCGATGTAGAAACCTGGAGGGCATGCGATGCAGAAGACTGTGGATTTCAAATGCTAAATGATGACGAAATTGTTACTTCCGAGCAAGAATCCGACCCTGTCGACGATGAAACGGATGAAGACGAAGACAACAACAACGAAAGTAACAAGGATCCATGAAATACTGACGCGTTTCCTGCGTTAGAGACAGCTATAGAGTGGTACGAACAACAATTAGAGTGTTGTCCTACTCAACTACTGCTGCTCAAGAGAATCAGAGGCCTTACAGTGAAAAAACGAAGGTGTACAATGGCACAGCCAAAAATAAGTGATTATTTTCCACAATAAAGGTAAAATTGCGACATTTTGCACCTATTTTGCTTTTTCTTCAAGAAAGTTTCTCGCATAGGATGATTTTCAATATTCGTATAATGTCCGGTTTCATATACTGCATGGATCGCTTTCGGTTTTCGGTTATCCGAACAATCGCGTATCCGAACGGTGTCCGGTCCCAATTGATTCGGATAAGCGATGTTCTACGGTATTATAGAAAAATAAAGAGTTATTTAAAATGTATTGGAACTTGCGACGGGGGTCTACTGCTGTTGGAATGAAAGATTTATGTGTCCTGCGGACTAAAATATTTCGAAATGAACGTAACATTCCTGAAATAATAAATATAAGATGAAATAAATTATGAAAATTCATTCCAAAATAACCGTTTAATATAACAATGTAACTTTAGCATCTCTGAACAGATCAGTTTTAGTAGTTTTTTGTGTGGATGATGAGTGCTTCTTTAAGAGGAGCAGGGGAATATTTGAAAGGAACTCATCATTTTCAGCCGAAATGGCGTCGATTCCAGACAAAGCCCAATGGGTGTTTTGGTTTCACGAAACGAATTTGCCCATTTTTGTTCAGCGTAAGTTTCGGCATTTTTATGTACGTCCTGATGTAATATCAACAAAGCAATGGTATGAAATGTTTACAGAAAAGCCACGTTATAGAACACTTGGTGAGAACTGGAATACCGCCTAGGCAGTCCTCGAGCTATCAAGATGCACACTTTGCAACTTAAAAGCCAATGGTTTTTTTAAAAAAAATTCTATGGCCTTGTTCTTCAATCAATATATTCAAGCAATCGTATGTTTAACTATAATAGTTTGAGACCTCTTCAGATATATTATCTGTACCTTGTTATTCAAAATCCAAAATTGAATTGTTTAATGTTTCAGTGCTTATGAACTACTCGGTAATTTTCATTCTTTGAAAAAAATATGTTAATAAATATTAAACTCAGGATAAGCATCATTTATACTAAATAAATTGCAGAGTGACTTAAAATACGATCGGTTATATGACACTAAAAGTTAAATTCGAATCTTTTAAAAACTATTGATTTAAATTTCGAAAACATGCGCCTATATTTAATTGTCAACTAGAGAAGTAATCAACACGATTCACAAAACGGAATTAAAGTACGACCTCGAGCGTTTTGTAACTACCATCGTGCCTGCGCACTTTCAACCTTTAAAATTCCTTTATCAATTATTCATTGATAAAATTTATCCATTAAAGGATGGAACGGTTGTGATATTACACTTTGAAAAAGTGAAAACATTCTACCCGTAGTATATACGTTTCAGCTCAATCGAGCAATTCAAATTGTTTATTATATTCATATAATGTGCTTTCAGAATAATCAGTTTGTTTAATTCGGAACTAAAGGTCAAGTGTGTGATTGACATAGGGTGATGAACATCTATTTGTAACGTAAAGATTATGATTAAGATGATGTATATCTACTTGTATAATGAAGATCATATTCTTAGAAATTTATATAACTTATCCTAGGTGGCGCTTCACAGAATAAATGTAACTGCAGAATTACAAAACACATTTGAAAATTTTGCTTTGCTCGAAATTAAATCTCTCCTTAACTATATCGTAATCCTTAAATGATTGAATACTTTTTTTAAGTAATTTCATATCACTCAGATCGCTAGATTATTCATTTTACTTGGAAATATGTTGTGGAATATTTTAAATTATTTTTTATTCCATTTGTTAAAATACATTCGTGTCTTTCGTCTGAAATCGGAATTAGAGTAGTAATGTTTTTTTTCTACACGAATCTGTCTTTTTTTTTTTTTTTTGAACGAAGTGTCCAAGAACTAAACAACTTTGCATAAAATAAATCGCAAAAATTCTTTAAATATCCATTTGCATTATTAAATCGCTTGAATTGGCATTTTTTTTTTGTCTAGGATTATTATGATTCCCGAATAGCAAGATTTGTGTTACTCTGATATTGTAACTAAGTTGCTTTTATTTTTTTATAAACTGGTTCACAAGGTTTACAAAATCAGTAAACTTTGGATACGCTATTTGTAGACATAAGTGAAAATTTTAACAAAATTTGCCACGACAAATTTAGATTAATTTCTAAATTAATTCAAATTGTTTTTCGTAACTCCTGATCAAAATTACTCACTTCCTTTTACAACTTTCCTTTTAAAAGCGCACGACTCCCGTTCACGTGATTAAAGTACATAAGCTTCCTGGTGTCAGCAGCTCCTGAGATTAATTTTAGACACAAAATTAGCTTTTTCCCAACAAATCTGATTTGTCCAAATAGATAGCGATCGGCATGAGTTTAGCTCTCAACCACTGATTTCTCGAAAGAACAAAATTGTGATCTGACTCATATTTCTTCTCTATGAAACTATAATGAGATCAGTTATGCTGTGCATGCTTCTTATCTGGGTTTCTGCTGCAATTAATCATCTAAAAAGTTGTATGTCTTTCAAAACATCCAACTCTTAAAAGTTATTGATACTGTTAGATTTATTCGGAGCTTAGTCTTAAAACAAAATTTACAAATTTAACCTGTTTTAAATGTTATGAAAAAAGAAAACTCAAAATTGTTTCTTAACGTTTTTGTAAAAACTCTTTTTCCACAGAAAATTATCGAAAAAAATGTGCTTATTTTTGACTTAGCATATCAAGATCTGCTAAAAGATCAGGAGCTACATTGGACCCAGATCATCAACATTTCCTAATGCTCAGAAAGTTGTGTACTTGATAAATAATTCTTTTTTCATTTCGTATGTTACAAAAATTTTAGTGGCTGTTTTTGCAATTCTTTAAATAATTAGTTTTAATCAATTAATTAATATAAATTATGATTAAATTTCTGTATTGTCATCCAAAATAAGCGTGTTTCTAAAATTTCAGCTCAATTAAGTGCTTTAAAATGCATTTTATTAACGACTAGCTTTTACCCGCGGCTCCGCTCGCGTTGATGTCTTTAAATAACTGTCAAAGACATAATCATTATCATTAGAAAGTAAATAATATAAAATGGTAATCTTTTTATTGCTTGACTGGAACCAATAAAATTTAAAATGTTTAAAATTGAGCTTAGTTTAAAAAAAACTGAAAAAGTAATTTATTATTATAATTAACAACAAAAATTCAATAACTTAAACTATTAATATTTTTAAAAATCGAAAGTATCTACGTTTAATATATAATTCCTCTTTAAAAGAGCTCAAAACAGAATATTATTCTAAGATTCTACTGTATACCCCATTATATGTTCTTCCGTCAGTTGCATATATGTGAAGATTTGGGCATTGACACACCGATCAGGCTACATATAGTAGGTCATGGGGAAAACATTGCTTTTCCAAATGCACCCCTGCTACCTGAAATGTTAGCTTTGTTAATAGCAACAGTAAAACTGGAAATTGAACTTGTTTGAATTGAAATGGTAGGTCAGTGGGGATACTTGGAATTCGAGGTATGATAACACTATCCCTTTTCATGACATATGTTCAAATATTGGCACCAAGTATATTCTGCATCAGTTTTGTGATCCAAAGCCTCGTTCCTTTACATAGTCGAGAAGCATCGAGATTTTACATAACTGGTAGATTTAGTTTTAATACTAATTTAATAGTAATTGAAGTTTATGTGAGGGTACACCCGAAAGTTCAAGTGAATTTAAGAACTCCGTGGGATATGAAGTACTTTGTTCTTTATCCATGATTGTATTCATTGATAAATATTTCTTCAATTCCCCCCCCCCTCCCGCACGTTGTTTAAATTTTCAATGCAGATTTTATGGACAATGTCATTGTTAGGCGCCAATATTGATCTTGCGCGCAACCACTGATCCCAATTTAAATTTTGTTGCAAGCCCGGGTAAATTTGAGCAATAAAATTTACATCATTTTCTTCTACATTACAAAATTCTCTGAAAGTAAAATATAACCTCCAGTATTTGCGTCCAAACATCCATAACCGATTTTCAATTGCGTCTCTGCATAATGTTCCGAATCTACGTCATTATGAAGATACACTCTCATATTCGTTTTCAGACTGAATTTTTCAACTTTTCCCCATAAGCTTGAATTCACCAGCCAATATATAATAAAGCTACCATTCCTCCTATAATATCTGTACTATCTCGTAAATCCTGAAGGGCCGGTTTTAACGCTTTTATAGCTTTCTTATGAACATCGTACTTTCATCCCACACTAAAAGCTTACATTGTGAAAGCATCCAGCCTTGAGAGCTATTTTTTCTGAAATTTCAGATGAGTGAATCTTCAAATGCAAGATTAAGCGATAATTTTAAAACGGAATGTGCAGTACGACCGTTTGTCAGTAAAATCGCGGCTATACCAGAAGAAGCCATAGCAACTGCTATCTTCTAGGTTTTTCTGATGGCCATTAATAATAAGTTTAGCAAAAACGTTTTTTCTGTTCCTCCAGGGGCTTCGAGAAAAAAAGAATGCACCACTGATGGATTCTACTTTGCGTAACACTTGTTGGAAAACGTGACTTTGTTCTGGAGTTCATTGAGGGGTAAATTCTGTTACTTGATGTTGCAATGCTATAAAATCGTAGTTTAATTCTCAAGTAATTTCATTACCGAAGCCATTTCCGTCGACACGTCTAGGGCTAATCATTCCAAAATCATGTAGCTTCTTCCTAACCATTCTGAAAAAACTTTATTACGTTTCGTTGCAGATGTGTTCATTGAAAGGCATATTTGGTTGTTTTTCGTCGTAAAATATCTTCCGCCATGTAGTCTTTGTACTTATTCTAAAAGGTTTGAGGATTAGAAAGACCGAAGATGAAATAAGTATTGCGTAAAGCTCCCTAATTTTATTCGGCGAGTGACATTGTATGGATGCCTCCATAGTATATCTTCAAAATAATACCTCCATGTAAAATATCTAGGTTCAGTATAAGTGAAAAATTTTGTGCAAAATATGAATATTGTATCATTAGGTTGAAAAAGTTCAAACTAATCAAAACTACTTAAGTAATCAAAACTTTTTATGAAACTGTCAATTAACATTACCATAGAATTTTCAATATCACGCGCGTGCAATTCGCTAAAACTTTATTTCGTTTCCCTCTTTAAAAAGTGGGAGAAAATTTGCATTAAAATATCTGGGATTGTCGGAATAGAGAAATTCTTAGCCAACTTGGCGATATTTCTCAAAGTTTGAGTTTGACATTTAACAAACGTAACGTAAATAATAACCATAAAAAACCATTTAAAAAATGCTTTTTGTAAAGATGCTAAATAACACTATGTTTCAGTTATTTGTTACAAATGTGAGAAAATATTTATTAAAATTTCCATTATTGAGCAAATGCATAATTTTGCGCCAACTTGGCGGGGAGTAAGCAACGTCAACGTTTTACCCGCATAGTTCCCGTTCCCGTAGGAATATGGAGATAAAATATATCTTATGTTACTCACTGATAATGTAGCTTTCCATTGGTGAAATAATTTTTAAAATCGGACCAGAAGTTCCCGAGATTAGCCGGAACAAACAGACAGACAGACAGACAAAAAATTTTAAAATTGATTTTTTGATGTAAGTACCATATATGCCTTTAAATGCGTTTAGTAAAAAGCTGCTAATTTGAAATTACAAACAGACACTTTAATTTTATTTATTTGTATAGATTGAAAATTTGAACAAGATAAATTTAGAGAGAAAGTGAGCTAATAGTAGGAATTGAATAAAATTAAAAGTCTCTTAAGAAAACGAATCTCAATATAAATTCGGCATATATTTAATCTCGAAAAATATTTTGTTTATTACCACTTTAATTTTTCGCGATATTTCGTTTTTAATAGCTTCAATCAAATATACTTTTATCATTTTGTGTCAAAGTTCAGAGAAATAAATAAATACCTTTTTCTTTATTTAGTGCGTGAGATATGTGTCGACTGGATGTCGAAAACAAAACTTCGGGAGCACAAGAACTTGAATTATATCTTACAAACACGAGACATAAATCAAATATTATTCGGATAAGCATATTCTTCATTTCTTCCGTAAAACACGTTTCGTAAATTCCTAAGATAACCTAGCTTCTTCAAGTGTTAAGAATATGTTGTAGATAAAAACGTACTATATAAGCAGAATGCTCCTACACATCAAGTATAGATTCAGTATGTTGTAAACATTTGTCGTATTTCTTTGATAACCTGAGTACAAGCAAAAAACATTTCAATCATATTACTTAAATATTTACTGATCTCTCTTTCTCTTTTGCCCCTCTGTGTATTTCTCGATGTTTATGTATGTGTAATGACACACGCGTGTGTAGGACTTGGAAAGCATTTATGAACAATAACGAAAAATAGTAAAATTATTTTTTACATTTTGAAAATAATTAAGTAATTCTAGTTATAGTTTGGTCTAAAGCAGAGATGGGCATTGTCGATCGCGATCGACCGGTGAACTGTCAAGACGTTTTGGGATGACCGCCTTTATTAAGACCCTAAGACGCGCATTCTAAAAGAAATATATTTAAGAAATTCCGACGCCAGCTAGCTTGGATAATCGGCTTTTCACAATCGATGCGGCTGTGTTTACTTAAGTAAATGATTCGATAAGTGTATAGACGACACACGTATCGACATTGGAAGCGCACGATGACCTTAACACGTTCGCTGCTGCTACTGTAGCGATCAGTGCGTTGTCAGCCGTAGAAAGGAGTTTTTCCTCCACACGCTGACAGAAAGGGAAAACAAATGTTGATGATCAGTTTTTCCCGCGATAGTGCGGGTTTGGCTATTGATACATCATCCCACACCCAGAGCTTCCATGTGATTGAGTTTTCATGTTGATGCCATGTTCCGCAATGGTGCAGAACTCTGCAGCGAACAACTTAAGTACAAACGTCGGTTTCAGTGCCATCAGTTCACGCATGTTCTCTGTTCGCGGCAATAAATACATCCGGTCTCCCCAGTCTCTGTCATATTTTAAAAGAAGGGCAAAATGTCGAAAACAAGTGTTAAGAAAAGGAAACATACACTTTTAATACAGAATGGCCACACTTAAGCTACTGGGTGGACCGCAACACCTTAAGAACTTTAGAAGTAGCCCGTACCCTGAAAAGTCGACCCATCCCTGGTCTAAAGATCTACCGAGAAAATGAATCAATATTAGAAACATGAATAAATATGACATTTAAAATATTTTGTTGACAAAAATACGATTGAATTAATCATTTATGTCCCACTTCTTATAGTTAGTAGTTGCATTGAGATATACAGGGTGTCCAGCCTTAATGTGACCCAATAGCTAATTCCCGAACCGTTCGGTTTAGATATGCACTTCCAATTTGAAAAAATGTTTTTAAAAAGGTAAAGCATGTTTTTACGTGCTTTTCAAACCAAAAAAACCCATTTAGAAAAAAATTACAAAAATTAATTTTTTATACGGTTCCCAGGTCCTATCACTTATATTTATGAAAAGTTGCAGTACACAAAAACAAAGTAAACACAAAAAGTTTGATTTTATTACGATAAAAACTGACCGAGTTATGCCTACATAAATTTGAAGCATCCGAGTTGCTGAGAAAAGCGGGTCGTTTATAAATTTAGTTTAGAGAACAGTAATTCACTATCTACAGAAAGAGCAAACGAAAAACATCATAGTAACATCGAAGTAAACATCATAATTGACAATTTGCATCGCTGTATGGCAAACAATAAAAAATAAATTAAAGAAATACAACTTGTACCGAAAAGATTAAAACAGCTTGTTTTAACAAATAGCAGCAAAATAATACAGGATTTGCCGTTTAAATATATAGCATAATGTGGAATGATGCGCCAATCATGAATCAGGGGCTTTTTATTATATTAGAATGACCAAATTAACTTAAATAATGGTGAAGACACGAAGTGTGGCACGAGACAACTCCCTATGACAACTCCCAGTTTTATACAAGCGTTGAACAGCACGGGCAATTGTTCAAGAAGATGGATGTCTTCGAGTGGGAAATTTAAGTCTAGACACACCTTTCTCTTATTTCGATTACACTGTCCATAAAACAGTACCATTTCGCAGTATTTCATTTGTTTACATTCGTTCTCCCACACTAGAATTTCGTAATATTAGAATACTACTGAATGCAATTGCAAGCGACTACACAACAGATTTTTAAGGTTCGTAATGATCAGCAAAAACGCAGCAAATCAGACTGAAACCGCAGCATGTCAATCTGTTTTTTTTTTTTTTTTTTTGAACTGCTTTTGAAATGTTTTCTTCGTTCCAAAATATTTTATTTTTTCTATGTTTTACACGTACACAGAATAAATTATTTCTTAAGTACTCAATATTGTATTTTTTACGTATGCTTTTAAATTTAAAAACAATTTACATAAAAGCGACGTGCAAGAGCAAAGTTTCTTGGCAGAGTTTCAACTAATTTCACTTTGGAGACGGCCCCTTACTAGCTTCTTGAAATTGCAGAGAAAATGGATAAAATATATGGTTTTCAAAGTTCCAAACTCGGCCAGTTTTTTATCGTAATAAATGAAACTTTTTGTGCTTACTTTGTTTTTGTGTTCTGCATCTTTTCCTAAATATAAGTGATAGGACCTGGGGACCGTATAAAAAATTAAGTTTTGTAATTTTTTCTAAATGGGTTTTTTGGTTTCGAAAAGCACTTAAAAACATGCTTTACCTTTTTTTAAAACATTTTTCAAATTGGAAGGCATATCTAAACCGAACGGTTAGGGAATTAGCTATTGGGTCACATTAAGGCAGGACACGCTTTATATAAGAGCTGAAAAAAACAACTTAGAAAGACAATTTTTGAAAAATATCCCTCAATGATACTTTTATATTATTCTTCCTGAAA
>BMAO01027570.1:0-19143 GCA_019973975.1 Trichonephila clavata | reverse complement strand
TTTTCGTTTTTAAACTACTTGACCTAGCTGCTTGAAAATTGGTAGAAATGTTTCTTTCATGGAGTAAATATCCGCTACGAAAACGGGTTTGGAGAAAATTGACCCCCAAGGGTGTTTGCAGGGGGTTAAGGGCAGATATAAATTAATTATTTCTATTTTTACACCATTAGACTCACAGTCTTGAAATTTGATAAGCAGATTCGTCTCATAGGATAGAAATACACTACAAAATATGTTTTTGTGAAGATCGACCCTAGGTGGCGTTGCGGGGGTTCAAGGGGCGTTATTGATAATTTTTTTGCATTTTTAATTAATTGGACGCACAGTCTTCAAATTTTGCTGAGCAGTTTCCTTTCATAGAGTGCAATTCCCCTACAAAATGGGTTTTTGTGAAAACAGACCCAGAAGTGTTGTTACGGGCGCTCAAGTGGCGTTATGGACAATTATCCCCATTTTTAAACTGTTAGACGTACAGTCTTGAAATTTGATAAGCAGATTCCTTTCGTAAAGTAGAGAACCGCTACAAAATGGGTTTTGCCGAATATCAGCTACCAAGTTTAATTTCGGGAGTTTAAGAGGCGTAATCGATAAATATTTCCATTTTTAAAACTATTTGATCATCCTGCTTGAAAATTGGTAGGCATGTTCCTTTTATGGAATAGAGTTCCTCTAACAAGGAGGTGAAACGAAATTGACCCTAAGGATGTTTGCGAGGGGTCAAGAGGAGTTACAGAAAAAAAATTAATGTTTTTAATTGTTAGACCCATATACTTGAAATTTGTTAAGCATGTTTCTTTTGTTGAATAGAGATCCACTAAGAATGTAGTTTAAGCAAATCAAGTTCTTGGGGGGGGGGTGCAGGGGGTTACTGGGACGTATTGACAAAAAAATTACTTTTTTCGAGGTACAAGAACTATAATAATGAAATTTGGTTTGCATTTTTCTTTTGGTTGAATTGAAATCCTCTAAGAGCGGTTTATTTTGGAAAACGGCTCTCAACGGGATTTACGGGGATATGGATAGTAAAACTTCTTTTTTTCTATTAGATTTAGACTTGAAATTTGGCTTGCATGTTCAATTTACGGAGTAGAGATCCACCGAAAATTGGTTTTGCGGGAATCCACTTGGTTTTTTGGGTTACGAAAGAGCAAATATCATTCTATACTTCAATTTTAAAGATTTTTAGAAAATACAAAATTAGATGACTTCTGCCCTTTTTTTTGCGACAGTTAAAGGTATAAGTATATTTTTCAATACAATCAAATTCTTAATGCTAGGACTTAGATATCAATAATTTATACATATATATAAGCAGTAAAAATTTATAAAACATCATGAAATACCCAGCGAAGGCGGGCGGGTATTCATGATAGCTCGGGATAGTAACATATATATGAGATACAAGGAAACGTACCAGAAAAACATGATGTATGAAATGTATTTTAACTTAACAACCAGAAAATAACCGGATGGCAGTAGCTGACTAAATTTTATTGAAAATTATTTGTTAAAAGGAAAAAAAATTCATTTGAAGAGGTTGTAAACAATATAGTAAAAGTATATCTCTTAAATTTATTGATTTAAAATCTATTGGTGGTTCTTTAAAAACACGAATATAGTTACAAAAATTTGTGACAATTTTGGAAAATTGTAGAGTGATTCAAATATATATTATTGTTATAAGATATATTTTATTTTAAAAGAAGTCTGCTGGTGATTAACCGCTTGCCTGATTATCCCGAGTTATCTCGGGTTCATATATATTGCAGTTAATTATTATCCCGAGAAAACTCGGGGAAAGCAGAATTTGTCAGTACGATTTGTTTTATCACGGTTTTACTCAGCCTGTAGGAATTGAAAGGAAATATTCAGCTTTGAATAGCAGCTTGCCAAGTTTTTTTTTTTTTTTTTTTTTTTTTTTTTTTTTTTTTAATGTTTTTCGTTGTATGGATTTCGCGATTTCTTTTTGGCGGGAGAGAGAAGGCCTGAAAAAAATGAATCGATTCTTGATTGGAACTAATTTTCTGTGGAATAATTATATCTTAAATAAAAATTTTATTTAATTAACACAAGGAGTAATGCAATTTTTTTTTTTATCAAAAATAATTATTCTTGTTCAATTTTGGGAAGAGCGGTAATGATAATTTATGATAACTAAAATATGACATATATATTTGTGATTTCAAAGTATTTAAAAACCGTTGAAAAATAGCGTCAATAACAGTACCACTGTTAGTTGTCGAAACATTTCGATTTGTGTTCATTTCGAGCTTGAGTTCATCATTCAAAAAAGCTATGAATGGCTCGGCTTCTAGAAAACTGAAGTTAACTTTAAAATCACCACTCAAAATCATGGAAAGCGAGTGATAGTTTAAAAAAAAGCAAAACCACCTTCGGTATATGGTAAAAGGAAAAAAATACAGGAAATCTTTAATTTTTTGAACCGTTTGATTCGGAGAAATGTATATGACCACCGAAATCACTGTTTGTCCATTTTCAAATAAGCATTCATACTCACACATGTCCCCAATATCTTGAATAACAATACCCAGTCCACTTGTTTGACGATAAGTAATATCCATATGAGGAGCCACAACATGTGAGTTGTTCTGTTTGCGATAGATCGCAACACCAGCTGCTCTGTGGCCCGGTCGTTTAAATTGTACGCAGCAACCGAAGTCAGGTATCGAAACACGTTCATTATTATCTAACCACGTCTCTGCCAACATGAGTAACGAACAATCTTGTGAAATAACGTCGATATCTGTTTGGTGAGCCCTCAGACTTTGACAATTGAGCGTAAGGATCGCAAGTTTATCCTTGGTGAAGTCTTATAAGACTTGCTGGTATGTGCTGATTTAGAGTCAAGCGCAAACAAAACCGAGTTTTTGAATTATAATATTTTGAAATGCTAAATTTAACAATATAAAACAGGCTGGTGGCTTAATGGCTGCTAGAGTTGGTCCCCACGTGGATATATATTTACAAGATCCAGCTAAAGGACAGCTTCTCTGATCCTAAAGTGAGAAAAACCAAGAACAAAGATTCTAAAGCCTAGACCGCAGGGGGGGGGAGCCCCTCTCGAATGCAGGTTTTCTCCTACATTCTCCTACATTCCTACATAAAATAAAAAACAGAACTTCACTGCGAGGGTAGCGAAGAGACACCACCAAGCACGCTGATTGGTCAAATTAAATAGCGCTCGCTTCCCCAACTTCCTGTTACTCATTTCCGTCCCTTTTCACAAAATCACTCCCACACATCTCCAGCAATCGAGAGGAAAGATCTTATACACACAAAAAATACACCCGTTAAAGGGATTCCGGAGGTAAGACAGCAAGAAAATTGACCGGATATCAGTGTATGGAATGGCAGGTATCACTTTGTGTTGTTCCTTGCTTCAAAAACTATCTCCAAAGACTAATATTTAACTATTTTCCATTTGCCCAAGATAACTCGGGATAGTAGAATAATATGAAAACTAAATGCTTTTACACCTGTAAAAATTTCAAAATTCAACTTAACACCTACATATTTTTTGTGTGGATTTTTCTTGTATTTAAAAATAAAATAAAAAAAAATGTGATGATTTTTTTAGAATTTAAAAAAAAAAATTGGTGAGGGAAAAGGGGTAAAAAATTTATATCTCGTCATGATGTATTTTTGAAAATTTTATTATTTATTGTGAAATATATCGTCCTTTTGAAAATTCATTCGCTTTGAATTTCTAAAATTTACTGTGATATCTTGTAATTTCAGAATTTTTAATTGCATTATTTAACGCTTTATATACATATTGAATCAGTTTCAAACTGAATGTAAGTTACTTAATTAAAAAGAATTAATGAATTGGTCTTCAAATTTTTGTGTAGTTTAAAAATTAATTTCCTTTGATATAAATTAAATCACTTAATCCTACTCAGTTTTTTTTCTTAAGGTATCCGACTATCCTAAAATTGTAAATTTTGCCAACCATTTACAAACTCTTTTATGATTTTATTTTATAAATCATTTTATTAGCTTTATAAAAATACCAAGTTTATTATTTTCCGTTTAATGGAACAAAAACTACAAGTGTTTTAGTTAAAGAGGGTGCCACACTACTTTAAGCAAGTGTCATAAACTCATTTTACTCGAAATGTGTTTTTTTTTAAATACTGAAACGGGGACAATGATTGCTAAACAAGTTTTAAAAATAATTAAATGAAATTTTTTTGTGTATGTTTTGCATAATAGTAGAAGTGTTTTAACTTTCAGATTTATCAATCACTGTTTATTACAAAATATACAGTCCATTATGTTAATATAATCACTATTTTAAGCAATTTCATATTATAAGTAAGATAAAGTGCTCTAGTTTTTGTAAAAATTAAAATATCTCTTATCTTGAAGGTCATATGAAAAATAAATAACAACAACACATCAGAATATAAAAATTGAAAATTTGTTGATAAACTTTTGGTACAGAATGGGCCCCGTTTATGTTATTTTTTGTAAATTTTTACCCATTTTTTTCTATTTTAATAATAATAATTTTTTTTTGTCTTCTTAATTTTAGCATATTTTTCTTAAAATGTACTAAACAAATCTAAAAACCACAAAAAAAATCTCCATAACTCAATTTTTTTAAGAAAAAGTTTTCGCAAGTAGTTGGATACTTTAAAATAAAAATATTGGATCCTTATAGTGTAAAAGTAAAATTTTTGCAATGAATCCACAGGTTCTTCATAAAAGAGCCTAAAACAGGGTTTGCATCAATTGCTATAAGAACATTATAAGAGACAATTTTTTTTTTTATACATTTACGTTTTTCTTTAATATATTTTGTTTTTATACTTCGTCTACTTAAAAGTGCTGTTTTTTTAAAATTTTGTTTCTGTGATGAACAGCAAAAATGTAAAATATTTTACTGAAGTTTTGATTTTAACTTTTAAGTAAGGGAAGGAAAGTTAAAATTTTTTCAAAGTTATAGCTTCTACGCAATTTAAAAGATTTATTGTTGAAGCTCGAAAAATTAATTTTTGTTGGACAGAATAAAAACTTTGTTGTTTTCTTTTCACCGAATTGTTATACTTTAAACATTAATAACTTCAACTTCATTTATTAAAACAGTTCAAATAAAGCTGTTCCAAAATCTATAAATTACAATGCTTAATGCTTTTTTCCCCTTGAATTGGAAAAGATTTTTGCTTATGAAATCGTCAATGGCTTAACTGATTGATCTGGTTCTAAAAGTAGTAATTAAAAAACTACTATTTTATTAACTAATTAAACAATTTTTATTTATATTTTGGCATTGTGCTGTAAAAATGTTTCAATCTTTTCAGAATATGGTTGTAAAGATTAAATACAAGTATGTAACTGTTTATTTTACTTTATTTACATGTAAAATAAACAAAAATATTAAGCAAAATACTTAATAGTGTGTACTTTGTTTGTTTTGTGGAATTTTATGGGAATAGAATGCCACATTATTACCATGGAATTATTTATCCTTATCAGGCATTTGTTTCAATTTGTTCAAATATACTTTATTATTTCATAAAATTATTTATCGGATAATATAAAAAAATGTAAGAAAATACAGTTATATATTATTATAAGGTACAAAAAAAATGAAAAATAGTTATTATAACTTAATAATAGAACTTATTAATTTTCACTTAAAATAAGGGCTATTAATTTAAACGAGTGAGTGAATATATTTTAACGTCGTACCATTCGGGTACTCGGGACTTTTTAGCGACGAAACGTATTTTTGAACCATGGTCAAGTGACGAGGACAACACCTGAGCTGTGCCCACTCCAAACTTCCACAACACATCGACGGGAGAATGTTTTGATTCTCAAAGTTTTACGTTCATCGGCCTTCTCTTCTCGGAGGGGCTTCAGCGGTACTAGGCTCGAACTTACGCTCGACACGCCGATCACGAGTCCCGCATTTTTCACCACTAAGCTACCACGGTCATATAGTTAATTTAAGAAAATAACAATTGATTTTCACCACTAAAACTTCTTATTTTAAAATCATGAATTGATAATAAATCGAATTCTGTTACGTTTTTGCGTTGTATTACTACAGGAAGGCCAATCTTTTGTGTGTTTTTCTGAGTATGCCTGAAATACTGTCGAAGAGATGTTTTAAAAGTTGCTTGTCTAAAACACTACGAATTCTAAATCCAAAAGCAGATAGAACACTAATAAAATATTTACGACATTGCCCTCAATTTTCTGGAGAAAGGGTAATTTTTTATTTATACTTCTATTACTGGTTCTATAAAAGTGGATTCATCTCACACACTACGAATTAGGTTTTTTTTTTCCTTTTCATAACAGGAATACTTACGATTTTTCAATTATTTTGCTTAGTATTTTGTTCAAGAAGTGAAATAAATAATTTATTTAAAAGTTCTTCATCATTGGTAAAAAATATATCGCTTATTTCAGATTTTAAAAAAATGATGTGTCAGACGCATAATTATTACGTGTAATGTCTATCTTTTTCATGTAGTTTTTATTGGAAATTTATTAATTTATTTGCAGTTCATTGAAGTAAAAACAAATAACAGGAAAATTACTTTTGATGTAGAGCCAGTCATTTGGAACAGAAATTAATGCAAATAAAAATGTTCCATTTAGAAGTATTCTTTACAATAAAAAAAGTTAAAATAATTTAGATTTTTAAATATCGTTTGTTATAAGAAAAAACCCAGTTCAAATATTTAGAAAAGAATTTCGCATTTTTATCACTTTTCACGAATTATTTATTTTTTTGCATATGAATAAGATCCAACTAAAATAAATCATTCATTTTTTACAGCTATTCCTTTCATGAATTCAAACACTGTAAGTTCACATAGTGAAATACAAAAAAAGAAGTACTTTTGTGACATTACCAAACAACAGCAACAAAAAAATAATGTTTATGATTAAACACAATGACGCCATTTGTCTTTTTCACCCTTCGTTTTCCCAAAGTGACAATTAGAATTTTTCGATTGTTCGTACTGCTTTGTATCCCCCCTCCCCTCCTAGTATCAATTTTAAATACAAAAGATTTTTTTTTTATTCTAAAAAAATGTAACACTTTCTTTTGTATCAATGTTTATAACTGCTGTGTTACTCTGTTTATTTATCTTTCTTTCTCTTCAACTTTTCGAGTGTTCTTTAGATATTCGAATCGTTCTCCGTTCTTTTTCACAAAGTATTTTTGACAGAAGTTTTCTTCAAACGATTTTGTGTTGTCGTTTAATTTTTTTCCTCTCTTTTGCTTTCTCTAAGCTTTTTCGTTGACTATCTCTGAAAAAGTTTCACATAAATTATTTATTTATTCCTTTCTACTTTAAAGATCACGAGGGGTACTTGTCAGCTATACGTATTAGGAAGCCAAAACACGCCAAATATTGGCTTTTACGTTTACTGATACAATAACTTAACACATCACTCAATAATTCCCGGGCCTATCTAATAAAACAACAACTTTTAGGTAAAATTGAACTTTATTTACCAAGATACTCCCCTTCAAGAATGATACCTTCAGCCCAGCGCTCTTCAAAATTTTTAATACCTTTTTCGTAGAACGATTTGTCTTTGTTCTCAAAAAAGGCTTCAACTTCGGCAGTCACTTCTTCATTTGAGCCACAACTCTTTCCCTGTAGCATTTTTTTAAGTTCAAAAAGCCAGTAGTCTCTGGGGGTAAGATCTGGACTATATGGTGAGTGGGAAAGTAATTCGAAGCGCATTTTTTGCATTGTTCTCCATCACAAAGCAATGCTAACCACACACGAAATTCTTTTTCATCCATAGTTTCTAAGCAAACAAAAGTTGCTTCACTAGAATCTCTGTAAATTTTCAACTAAACAAGATATTATGACGAAATTTTGACCAAAAAAAGTAAGTACTACTAGTTTAAAAGTTTGAAAGTTAGTACTTTTAGGTTAGTTTAAATAATGTTAGAAGGTAGTGCCATCTATATGTTAGACCTGGGACTTGTTGTGATGTGTTAACTCAGTGGCGCAACAGCCTATGAAGGCCAAGGCCTACTGTGCCTAACTCAGTATACGTGACATTGGTCCCTGAGGAGCTTGAGCGGATATTCCGGTCAGGTGGTCAGTCCGACGCAAACCCCTAGTGTTTAGTTCCCAAACAAGCTTAGTACTCATTTATCGACCCACTGAAGGGAAGTACGGCTGAATCGACCTTGTCCAGCCCGAGGTTTGAACCTCGGACTTGTGATATGGAAGCGAGATGCGCTACCTCTCAGCCACTGGACGTTACTGATACAATAGTGTCCCGAAAACTAGGCACTCAATGACCTGGTAGTCTGGATAATTCAACCATATCCTTTTAGGTCGAAAAAACCCCACGCCCGAGGCAGACGTTAAGTTCGATACAGAAATTATTGTTTCTGTCATAGCTAATGAAAAAATGTTAGAAACTGATGAGGTCGTTAACATAGTACAAACTCTTAAAATATCACATATTGAGGGACTAAAAGGCTTTCGAAACCACCTTTTTGTATTCTGGACAACAAAGTGCATCGGCAACGGACTTACTGTTCCTTCGTCGTCTTCGAGGTGAAGTTTGTTTTTGCAAAGTCGGCTACTTTAATCTTCGTTGTAGGCATTTTAAACATTTATAAAAAAGTATCAGGTAAATAACTGTATACTATGTGTTCATTAATTTTCATTTTCTTGTAGTAAACGCTCTCTGTCTTCATAAACTACGTGTTCATCTCCCTTTTTTGAGGTAGTGTTTCTCAAACTGTAGGGTGGGTGTACCCCCTAGGAGGTGTCATAACCCTACAATGGGGGCACGAGTTTATCGAAAAGTCGAAAACACACACACACAAAAAACTATTAATTTTTTAAAAAATTTACTGAAAGGAAAAAAAAAAAATACATTCTGACTTAATAAAAAATAAAATTACACTGATATAATACTCTTATAGATGTATCAGTAACGCACAATGTATTTTATAATTAATTTATACATACTAAATTAAGAATAAGTTTAATAATTACCAGTGACCCTATGGGCATGTCATAAAATTGTATACAAAATTTAATACTTATCTTGATAATTTGCACGGTTTTTAATTAAAATTGGGTCGCAAGTATAGCAAGTTTGTGAAGCACTGGTTTGATGGTATTTGGGTCGTTTATTTTCTGCTGTATTCGCAAGCAAACAATATATGTAAGTGCAGTACAATATTTTCTGAGGAAACACTCATACTTATTATTTTTTTAATCTCATTCTTCATAATCCGACATTTTCCCAAATTCGGCCATCTTTCTGTCCACATCATGTCGAGTTTTTGGGTACTGTATTTTAAACCAGTGGTGCCATTTTCAAACATCGTCAATCTGTAAATAGCAGTTAGATTCAATTTAGTACCACCATCTGTTATTTGATAGCTAGATTTTTCAAGCAATTTGTTGATGCATGAACAAATACAAAAAACTTTTTTTTTTCAACAGAAAATAACATTTATCTCTCCAGCATTTTTTTTCCAAATGGGTAAGCTGTGTGGATAGAAGCAGACAAGTGGCACTGGGGGCACAATGTCTCGTCGCCAATATCCCCAAATTTCGTGTTGGCGACAATTTAGAAAAGCAGTCGACAACCCATGGTCCTTTTTACCAACAAGGAGCTAACATACATTCAATGCACAATTTTTTCTCAAAAACTGAAATCAATGTAAAAAAAATTAGAATGCGTTGAATTTTTATGAATAAAAATCACAGAAACTGAAAGCAGGCTTAAAGTTGACATTGGATAAATATATCTGTCATGTACCAGTTTAGTTTTTTTGTATGTGTGACTTTATTCTTTATATCTCTCTTTGTTTAAATATATTTTCTTCAAATATCTTCTTTGTGAAACAATATCGAAGAGTTTTGAGCATATTCGCTTTTATTTGAATAAACCTGTCAGCGAATCTAAAGAAACCTTTCCTGGAGCCTTAACACATCGATCCAGAAATAAGAAAAGACAAGAAATGTTGTAAAGAAAAGGACACTCTGTCAGGTTGACTGCTGAGGCATGACTATATCGCAAGAGCTCTTAAATTATATCTAAAAATAAGAATACTTGATTGCGAAGAAATTTTGCAATGCTTTGTAAGATTCATTGCCTAGCGATCTCTCAAATGTTTTTTCAAAAATTCTTTAACATTCAAATATATTTCAGGAAGGTAATAAAAAAAACACGATGTCTGTAAGAACTTTATTCAACTTCTATAAGGATATTTATTTGAAACAAATAAATCTTTCAAATATTTGATTTACCTCTTTCATTTCAATTATTTATCCCAAAGCAGCTTAAAAAGATAATGCTTCTTTACTTCAAATCCCAAAGATTATATTATCCCTAATAATGATTATGGCGATGCTTATGAATCATTGATTACCCTGTTCAATGCATAAATATCGTATTAAAATTCAAATTAAATGTTGAACAGGGTTCCAAGATTTAAGCGCTTTGATATTTAGTTAAGTTTTTGTAACGTATTGGATTTAAATTTTTATCTGTATGTCTCATATATCTTCAGATTTTCTTTGGGATAGTGAAACCTTCGAGGAAGAATCATGATTAATGGATGGAAATATAAAGTTCAAAATATCAGTTCCATCTAAGAAATAGAGTAATACGGGTTACTGAACAAGCTAGATCCAATAAATTCTCAAAATATTCTAGGGTTGGATTTGAGGTAAGGTATCAAGTTGAGCCTCCCCCCTTGCCATCTAGACAAATTAAGTTTTAGTGTTTAATAAAATTTTTATTTCTACCAAATACAGGTATCAGGAATGAATGACCCGATTACAAAATTAATAATTCCCAAATGACTAAACAAAAAATGATAATTAATATGTCGTTGTAAGGATACAATATGAAATTTTGAGTTTGTAACATTATTTTTGTCCAATAGAGGGCAGCAATATTGTAATCAAGACGTTTTTGAAACTGTGAACAGAAGTGGAAATGGCGTCGCAGCGGGAAAAGGCGTTTTGTGTGCTCTTGTTTGCAAAAAGTCTGTCAGTAATCACAGTTCAGCTTGAATTTCGGAGAAAGTACCATAGAAATGCACCGACATTTTAGAGTATAAGAAGATGGTATAAACAGTTAAAGGAAATTGAATGCATGTGTTAAAGTGCAGGGGGGGGGTGACCAGGTTGTACGCAAGAGAATGTTCAAAGAGTGCGAGAGACTTATACGCAATGCAAAGAAATCGACGGTTCGTGCTAGTCGTGAACTTGTGTTGCCTCAGTCTACCATATAGACTGTGTTGAGAAAAAAATTGCATTTTAAGCCCTTATATTCTATTATTTTTATTTTATTTTTTTTTTGGTTGCAGATTACACGTGGTTGGTTTTAAGCCTAACTTTTCAATATTGGTATGTTTTCCTGTTATGTATAAAATTTCTGCTGAACAGGGAAGGTAGGATCCATAAAATATATTTAACCCTAATTTTGCTGGTCCTAATTCAGCAACAGCTTTAGAAATCATAACAGGTCTTCATTTTAGTCTATTGACTCTTTTGGCTTCTTACATTTTAAAGTTCTAATTCTGTTCCATGTTATACATACGCTTAGTTAATTCATCTATAATAGACTCTTCCATTATTTTTAAATTGTGTTTCTTTAAATCTGGTTTGAATCTTCTAGCTTTGTTAGTGATATTATTTTGTATTATCAATTTTATTATGCCATGCATTTCTTTCATTTTATGTTACTATATATATATATATATATATATATATATATATATTATTATATATATATATAATTGAAAACCGTGCAAGAGAGCATTGAACCATAGTGACAAGTTGCAACGTCTAAATTACTGCCTTTACAGGGATGAAGCTATGGAAAACGATCCTTTTTCAATCAACTCGTATTTACTTTACGTCAAAAAACATTACGTATGAAAAATATTTGTTATTTTACCTTTACAATGGCATCTTAATTATCTTTTTCTGTTTATTCATCTGGGAATTATTAAATTTTTTAATCGGGTCATTCATTTTTGATAATACTTGGTCATAAATAATACTTGAAGTTGCTATTTGTTAAATTCACGAGGACTATAAGCCATAAAGCTATTAATCTTGAATTATGTCTAATTGATGAGGGGAGATGCTAGTTTAATGCTAGGACTTGGACATTAATAACTTTAAAACAATATATAGTCATACATCATCATGAAAACTTCAAGAAACCAGGAAGGCAACGGCTATTTCATGATATAAAATAAAAACGAATAATTTTTAAAATTTTCTTCATTCACTCTTGCTTCTATGATGGAAACAGACAATTCCAAAATTTAATAACAAAACTCAAATTACCAAAGTTTCCGAAAACAGTTCTCTCTTTTGTGTTTGCTTTTTTTCAAAACTTGTTCTCGAATAAAATTTCTACAACCAAATTGCAAAAGAGTTCTGTTCTCTTTTTAATCCCTCACAAAACTTCTCATTCGCCAAGCTATAAAAGGAAAAAAAAAATGGTTCACAAATGAAAAGAACGAGCTGTTTTTCAAATGCACATCAGTCAAAAAAAAAAAAAGTGGTGAGTGAAAAAGGCGAGTTTCTTTTCAACAAGCTTCTGGAAGAGTCAATATTGACACTCGTGCTCCATTGGGGATTACGTTTGTGTTTTCACTTGGGAACTTTGAATTCGTCGCCTGAAATTCGAATATGAGAATGCGAATATTCTATTTATTTGAAGGAAAGTAAACTCTGGTAGGATATATTAAAGGGAAGAGGGCAAAATAGGATGAGAGAGCATTCCAATTTTTTGCTTATGCATTCTGAATTTGACTTTTCGATTTTTAGATCTAAGAAGATGGTGGAGTTTTGTGGACAGTAAATTTCTTCTGAAGGAGGTAATTTAAATGTAAAATTTCCATTAAAGTACTTAGATGTTTTTTGAATTTGTAGATGACAGTTTTATATGATGGTTTAAAGAGATTTTAAAAATATTTATAAGCTGGTGATAGTATTGAAAAATTCATTTTTGAGAGCAAATGTGGGCTTAGTTTCTTTTCGGGCATTTTTCCATTTATATTCCAGTTAGGATTTCTGATTTTCGCACTTTTTCCTTCATGGTAATTCCGTAATTGCATCAAAATTTAGTAAAATTTTAAAATTAGATAATTGTGATTTCATATAATTTGACGTAATCCGCTAACCTATTTTCCGAGCAAAAAACTGATCTCTTGATAAATTGATTATGTGTATAAACACCCACAAAAATTATTTGTTTTTAATGTTTTGAATAAAGCATGAGAATTTCTCGTGGTTGCAATATCGAACTTTTGTTCTTTTAAAATTCTAATCGAAACTGAGTTATTGTTTTGATTTAAGGTATCTGACTGGTTTAAAATCCATCATTTTCTTCAAAAAAAATAAATCAAAATTTATTTTGGATCTATTATTATAGACTTTTTAATAAGCTTTCTAAACATATTTTACTTTTAACTCTGTGTCAAATAGAAAAAAAGTTACAGCTGTTTTTGTTTGGGGTAGTAAACCCAAATCGAAACCGGAACTGTGTGTTTTTGGTTGATTTTCAATTGCAAAATACGATTTTTATTCATTTAAAATATTTTAGTGAATTATTTTCATGTTTAGTAAACTTATTTCACTTTATAAATGTTTTATAGATATATTACTCTTTCAAATTGGTAACAGTTAAAAGATTGCTATGATTATTTTGATTCTATGATTATTTTGAGTTGCTATCTTTTTGTAGGTTGAATCCTAGCACGACCCACTTTTGTCGCCAAATATCATTGGAGCTAAATTTTTGGCGATAAAGTTTACAATTTGGCAACCCTGGAAAATTTGAAAACATGTTTTTCCCTCTTGTTTTCGTCTCTCACGCCATTTTGAAAAACGCGGTTCTTTCCTTGGCGCCCTTTGGCGAAAACTTTGTCGCCAAATACAGCAGTGGGCTGTGCTAGGATTTTACCACACTCTAGAATTAACATCCAGTTTTTTAGGAATATACTATTCACGTATTTTTTGATAATATTATAGCAGATTCCAAATCATTTTTAATGAATGCCATAAATTAAAAAAAAATAATAATTTAAGATACAAAAGGGACACAGACGGAATCGATTATAAGAAATTGCTTGCTCATTTATTATCGAATCACAAATGACAATCTATAAAAATTTTATAACTTATTTTGTTACCTCATAGTTTGGGATTTGGAATGAATAACGATTAAGAGTCGGACGACAAAAGATCAGAACGAAAGTGAGGTTGATTGGCAGATAGAGTCAAATAACAATTGAATTCACTCCTCTTAGAGCAGACGATCTTCACTCAAATAAAGAACAACTTCCATAAACAAAAAATGAAGTGACTAAAAATACCAGCAATGATCACAAAGTCAACGAATCACTTAGAATTAATAATTTATATATTATCACGTGCCTCCTAATATACTTATTCCAGGTGAATAACAATGAGAAATGTAAATATTTTTGAAATAAAAAATTAAAAGATTGGAAAAAGAGTCTCAGGACAAAAAACCCAAAAAGAATTGGTTATTTAATAGATCTGGAATGCTAATTAATTACTGGAAAAAAAAAATGTAAAAATTTCAAAATGGAGATAACGATGATTTCTTGCATGTAAGAAGAGGAAATCAATTGAAAAAAAAAAAGACACACGTTAACTAAAATCTCTAAAAGTAAGGCAATAAAATAGATAATTTAAGGCGAGAGAGAATGGAAGATAATCTCAGTATTTTTCTTTTGTATGCGTTTTGTTTTTTTAGACAATTAATTTAAAGAGCATATCTTTTAAGTTCATTAATTTCTTAAATGCTTCTTCGTTTAAGTGGTTTAATTTTCTATGAAATGCAGTTTTCCTATTATTCATTTAAATATTTAATAATCAGTTTTGAACAGAGCGGATAATTTTCGAATTTAGATTTTTAAAATTAGAAAAATACTTGTTTACGCTTGCAGCGATCAGTAACAATTACCATATTAAAAACATTATTGTAATTAATCTATAATTCAATATTATTCAATTCTGTTTTTTATTTATTACTTTTTTTATTCATTTAATGAATTAAATAGATCAATTTCATGTTGTATTTTTCTTGTCTTCCTAATTTTATGAATGGCCAAATTGAAAGAGCATTTTAAAAAGATTTAACTGGCCCAAAGTTTCCTTTCATTTATTGCTTTGTTATTATTTTAATAAAAACATTCTATTAAAAAATTTTTAGTAGTTTTTTAGAAACATTTATGCATGGAATAAGACGTGAAAAGTTTCAAACCGAGGAAAATTCATGCAGAATTTTAATCCATAAATATTTGGAGTAACTTTTTTGATAAAATATCTCGTTAAAATATGTATTTATATAGTATTTATCTGTGTGTTTTTAAAGCCTTTCAAAAAGTATGAATTTTGTGCTGAAATTTCACTTTTGAAAAATTCTATGTTTAAACTTTACTTTTGAAAATTTAGGCATATCAGCGCTATATCCTGCAATTTTAAAGTTCTTTTATCTTTGAATTCTAAAATACTAATTCTGAACACTCTAAAATATTGAATAATAAGCGTAGAAGCTGTAATTTTTTAAAAATAAAATTTAGAACTTAATTTTTGTATCGATTTTCCTGTTTTGCAGAATAAGAATTCTATTCCTATAAAAATTTTTTTAGAAATTTATATTTAGAATAATGTGTGGTAGTGAAAAAGTAGTATTAATTTATAAAGAAACTATTTCAATTAAAAAAAAACAATTGGAAGCAACCAATGCAGAAAAAAATCAGAATTTGTAGTATTGTTTTCAGTTTCTATTTTTTTTTTTGGTAGTAATCTTAATTGGCATTAAAAAGAAATTCGAAAAACTTGAATAAATAATTTTCTAAAAGATTTGAATTAAGTAGGAAACTGCTAAGCCTAATTTTTTGCAACTCTATTTAAATTTTTAACAGTTTTTACTGCTTTAAATTTATATATTTTTCTTCTTGAGTAAGAACGGTTTACCCAATCAAAAAACTTCAATCTTTTTTCTAATGAGTAATTACTTTTATTTCCTTGTAACGGTTGTATAAAAAAAGAAAAAGGAAAATGGTTATTTTTCTAAAAGAATATTTTATTCACGTCAATCTTCTTTTCTTTTTTTATATCTTAATTAATGTATCTCACTTTAAAAAGTAATTTTGAAAACAAAATTAAACGTTAAAGAGAAGGTTAAAGATATAAAATCTCTAATTTAATGAAACCTTTCATCTGTGTTTATCCTGTCATTTTGGAAACATATCCCAATTAAGTGCCTTTTAAGACTCGTGTTTTTTTTTAATAAACCTTTTTTTTGAGTGACATTTTTTTCTTTCAAAAAAAGGGCGATGTTTTTGTAGTGGGTATAATTTTATTATTTTTTAAATAAACTTTGTAGCGTATTATAAAAAGGTTCTGAAATTATTTGATAAGTTTGTGAAAGGAGAGAAAGTTTAATTTTGTTAAATTTATTAAGTCATCAGTTTATCGAAATTTAAAAGATAATTATAATTGAATATATGCTAAAATATATATTTTATATTTAATTTACGTTGTTTGAGCACATTACCTTAAGCCACACATTTGAACATATTTTATAGTGTTATATTAAAATGTTATCAATCAATCAATACGTTGTTAATCAGTTTTCTAAATTGCATGAACGTTCATTTACTTTTAAACATTGCACTTCGAAGTGTAGAAGCATATTTTAAATAAATTGATAAGCATGAATCATTGATTGAATGTTTATAATATAACATTAGAGCAGGTGTGGCCAACCCAAATGACATCGCGTTCTACTTCGGGAAAATATAAATCCGCGGGTCGCATATAAAAATATATACATGTAGTAAATTCGGACCATTACAAACATTTATTGGACTGAAAATTTAAAACCGAATAACATGTTATTATTGTTTTCTCTGTTCTTCCTGTATACAATCATAAATAATATAATAATAAGAATGATAATAGATAATATAATAATAAGAATGATAATAGATAATATAATAATAAGAATGATAATAGATAATATAATAATAAGAATGATAATAGATAATATAATAATAAGAATGGTAATACATAATATAATAATAAGAATGATAATAGATAATATAATATAAGAATGATAATAGATAATATAATAATAAGAATGATAATAGATAATATAATAATAAGAATGCAATGATCAAAAAATGTTTAATTAATTTAATTAGCGAGATATTTGTTTCTCAACTCTTTCACTTAGCTTTTGCAAGTCAATCTCAAATGGGTGTATTTGTACATCGTAGTTGATGTTGCAGGGTTTCGTCCGTTAAGTTTGAGTTCGATTTATGTGTAGTAAATTTCATTTTTGAAAAAAAAACCAAAAGATTCGCAGTAACAGAAGTAACGTGATAAAATAGAAACAGTTACGGGATTTCTTTGTTAAAAAACACTAAAAACAAATATATTGTACAAAATAGTTGTATTTTGTAAAGTTGTAAGGTTTCTCGGGGCCCGTAAAATTATTCAAGGGGGGCCGCGGGGCCCTGACTTCGAGCAACGTGAGAACTATTGGCGAGGAAACTCGCAATCTTGAACCAACGTCAAAGAAGGAGTCCCGACTAATGTGCGTGAGTTCCAATACAGAATGGCATTTCCCTGGAATCAGGACTCGGAAATAATGAAGCAATGCCAACCATGAGTTTGTGAAGATGACATTTTCACTTCCGCTACCATTCACCTTGAACTTTAGAATAATTCGATTGAGAATACTGAATATTGCTTTTAGAAATTGAAACCACCACCCAAGTCCCCACGTGTTGCTTAAAGAATTGATTATTAATTATTTTAGACTTACTTTTCGTATTTTAAACTGCAGTTTACTTCGTGTTTGCGAGCTGTTTGAGATTATGTACGTTGAGAGAATTGTGCTGTTCATTTTCAGTGTATATGTTTAAAAGATTGCTATAATGCAGCGTTTCTGAAACTGTAGGGCACGCCCCCTAGAGGGGCATGGTAACTCTTCGAGGGGGCGAGTGCATGTTGAAAAGTCGGAAACAAAAGATTATTTTTATTTAAAAAGTTATTAATCTACTGAAGTAAACAAACAAAATACATTCTTAATAATAAAATATGAAATACACATTTGCACTGATATAATACACTTATAAGTGTGTCAGTACTACACACATGTATTTTATAATTAATTTAACAATACTAAGTTAAGAACAAGTTTAATAATTACCAGTGACCCGATGGGCTTCTTGTCATACATAAAATTACATACAAAAATTAGCCCTTATCTTGATAATATGCACGGTTTATATTTAATCCCGAAACAGTCGATTAAAAGTTATGTGATTCACTTCCCAACACCACAGTTTTCTACGTACTCATGCGTATGTGATGGGGTGGGGGAAGAAAAGGAATAAATAAATAAAACTTTTTGAAATAAGTAAATCCTTCGCGAACACTGCCACGGCATTTTAATGCATTCCAAAACCTTCGAAATAATTTTATGATAGGAGTGAACAAAGAATATCGTACTTCGGAAAGACGTATATATATACGTCGAGGCACTGAAAGCTGTTGCTGAGAGAGAGACGTTCATATACGCCGGTGCCACATAAGAGATTAAAATCTTATTGCAGTTTTGATGTCATAGTATTATTGAATTCAATACATTGTGATTGTATGGAGGGGGAGGGCGATGAAAATTATGATTAAATATTGGGTTGCAATTGTTGTAAGTTTGAAAAGAAAAGCACTGCTGTAAATAAACCAAATTTTAGTGGAACTTAACAGATGTTTAATAGAACTTATAGTAAGGTCGAGCCACTGAAAAATCCACTATTATTTCTACTTATTCTTTATTGTTTATAATGAGCGTATTTTATTACAGAATCCAAATCCAAATTTGTTTTTAAAAAGAATATATTATTTCTTTTTTGTTCGTACTTACATATGTTTTATTAATCTTCTTTTCATCAGCTTTATTTATAAATTAAAGTTTTTATTTTTAGAAGAGTGTTGTGAGATCATTAGATCTTTAAGACAAACGGAATCCATCTACTGTGTCGTTCGTTTAGTATTCCAGACAAAAACAGGAAACGTAAAGAAATTCTTT
>BMAO01027569.1:0-23069 GCA_019973975.1 Trichonephila clavata | reverse complement strand
GTGCGCTGGGCCCTTAGTACACACCCGTCTCCTACAGAAGATATTAATTTTAAAATTTAAATTTAGATTAATATTTATTTTTAAATTTCCCTTCACTTTAAACACATGAAAATGATTTGGCACAAGGAGAATATGTGGTTATAATAGTATGAAACAAATATGCGCATAAAGTATATTATTAAATATAAAATTGTACAATACAAAAATATCAAAATAAGATTATTAAATACTTGAAAGAAAATGAAAACAGAAAACAAATATTAAAAATAATTGTAAATGACACAGATCCTGTAAAAGTATTAGTTGAAACAAATGAAGTTAGTTCTTCCTTAGTTTAGTTTGTGAAGTAGTTGCCCTGCCCAAGTTAGCCAGACTTGGCAAGGTTGAGACGTGTCCGGACACTTGAAGCTGTAAATATGCTAGGCAGAGGCCTCAGTAGAAGGATGTTGTACCTCGTTTGGAACATGTGGAACACCAATAGGCTTCCCTATGCACTGGGGACGCAGAGTTTAAAGGTGAGCCATATATTGAAATGGAAGTTATCACAATATTGGGTTTTAAAAGACACTGGTATGTGAAAGAATTGTCTGTCGCAAATACTGCATGGAGATGATGGTTATGAAATAGTTATGTGCCACATTTCTAATATGAATTCACAAAAATACATTTTTAAAACACAGAAAAAAATTAAAATATAAACTTTTTTTTTTTTTTAAACAGATCTAAAATTGCATATAAGAGCACTGAGGGTGGAAAGAGGCTGAAAAGAAACAAATTAGGATGACCCACGCCTTGCACAATCTTTGAGACAAGTTTTACTGCTTATCGTGTAAAGTTGCACAATAACTTCAAAAACAAAATATCCTAAGACTGGAAATTGCAAGTCGACCGAAGAGATTTTTTAAAAAACTATTTATAACTTTATTTTATGTATTAATTTTACTAAGACAAAGGGTACGAGTTTGGAGGCAATAGTATATTGACAATCAAAGGTGTATTCCCTTGAGGTACTCACTATGCACAATCCTTACAAAACCCTTATTATTTATTCTTTCTTCTAAATGTAAACATTTGCTTATTTATTTTTATTTATTTATAATATTTTCTCAGCCTAAGTGCTCACAAAACCATTATTATTTTATACACATTAAAGTTGTTCATTTTCATATCAATAAATTGTTAATTCTAAAAAGTAAATCGAATAAGAAACCAAAAATTCTTAAAACCACATTAAACATATCAAATATAGTATCAACATAAAATTCTCAAATAAAATATCAAATCTTTGGTATTGATTTCAGTAAAACACTTAATACACTGTAAAGTTATCAATTCTCATGTTAAATATAAAAACAAAAAATGATCATTATGAAATATAGGCATTTTATCTTCAAAACAAAACATAACATTAAGTAAATTTAATCCGAAATTTCAAAAGGTAAAACCGAGATTCCTGGAAACGTTTTCACACACACAAAATGGTAAGTTTATAACAACATTCACAATAATATTTACGTGGAGTTCACTGCCCAATCAATTAATTTAAATGCAATCGAAAAATAAAAATTTGTTACACAATATTGAAAAAAACATTAGAATAAACCAAAAAAGAGTACAATGGTGGTAGGGACCAAAGAATAATTTTTAAAAAATAAATGATGGGGGTATGACCCATAATATTAAAAGAAACTCTGGGGTAAAACCAGACACGAAAAAAATTGCGGGGTAAGACCCGGCTTATAATAAAAAAAAATGCTGGGTAAGACCAGGCTTTAAATGAAAAAAATTATATTGGTACCACTACCCATACTACACCATTTCATATGGAAAACTTTAAAACTTAAATATTTTCAAAATATCTAAACCATAAATTAAAATCATTTCAAGATTTCGAATCAAAATAGATTATTAAATTTGCTTCAAATTATTACGCATACTAATCACAAAATCTTTCTTAAAACATTTTAAATAAATTATTAATCACGAATGAGGAAAAATATATAATCAATTTAGAACTCCCAGATAATTTCAAATGACAGAAGAAAAATGCACGGTTTATTGTATTGATGAAATCTTCAAACACACTAATCAAAAATTTGCTGAGCGCACATTTAACCTTCACGTTTTAAAACATACACTCGTAGCACTTAAAAAAGATTTGTAATCCAATCTGGCTTTTAACACATTGATGATAAAAACTTTTCTTCTTTCACAACCTCGAGCACTTTGTAAATAATTTGAAAATTATTATTTTTTTTTTCCTTTCATATATTTTAACATCAAAATTGAAGTTTTTCGACGGAGTGGAAAAAGAAGGGAATTTCCCCGTTCCGAACACTCTAGCACATCTTATGATGAAAAACACAAATCGGAAATTTTTTCCGTACAACGGAGAAGCAAAAAGGGGAATCCCCGCATGTTGAACGTTAATCCTTTGTTCCTCCGTTAATCCTGCCGACTCTTGAAATAGACGATGTTCGTTGCATGATTTCTTTGTAATACAACGATGTTGTTGGAATGGATTCTTTATATGAGATTGATAAGGCAGTAAGGTGATTGAAGAAACTTGTTTATTCTTGAACACATAAAGCAAGACAAGGACAACACAAAGAAAACGAATGCACACTGAGCTGCAGCCGGCTACATGTTTTCACAGACAAAATACAGAAGCGAAAAAGAGGAGGTTGGTCTCCAGGAGTCTCGGTATATATAGGCAGCTTAAATCACGTGATCTGTGTGGGTGGATGGATGTAGTTAAAATACTCTAGTTAGGCGGCGGATTAACTTATTACTAAAACGTTGGTCCTGAAGGATGGACCATTGTAGTTAAAAGTTATGAAAAAGGATTATATTACTGGGAATTATTACATATATATATATATAAGGATAATTAAATTAGATCTAAAATTAAAATGGCTAGCCACTTCTAACTTTTACTTTCCCATTACATCTTCAAGTATTAAACTTATTACCCAGTTCGGGAATGGAGAACACGTGACTTTAAAAGATCTTCCGCTACTTCTACCATTAAATTTTATTACCTAGTATTCCAAATATACCCCTTCAATAAGACATGTACTTGAAGACATCTGGCCCTAGAGAAGCCGCGGTCTCTTGATTTTAACACGTGTACGTCTCTCTCTCTCTTACAATCAGATTACAAAATGATCTCATGGAATAAAGACGGTTAAAATGATGTTAACTCGAAAAACACGACATATATATATTTTTAAAACTAAATTTTAATAATATTGAAAATTGAATTCTGATTTCTGCTTAACTTTTTGAAACACATTCAAGCTGGAACTAACACAAATAACTATTTTATTATGGCTCTTTGAAAGGTGCTAATTCTTTAACTTGATTTTCTGGAACAATTTCTTACATACATTGGTATTTGGCTTCATACACATAAATAAACTGTATTATCCTTATGTAATGTCTTTAGAATGCAATGTTTTTTTCTCATGATAAATTAGCAAAGAATTACTTCAATTATGGGTCTTAAAAATGATTCAATATACATTATAAAAACATTTTTCTACAAACAAAATGTAATATTTCTTCATTAAGATATCTATTTAAAGTTTATTTTAATCATTTCATGCAACTAGAAGTTTTCCAATTCATTACAAGTTCGATGCCCAAACGAAAAAGATAACGTAAACTACAAGAAATGTGTACTAATCTAATTGTAAAATATTTTACTTTGACTATTAATTTTCCCATGTGGATGAAAATTATGTTTGCTACTACTCAAAAAAAATTTTTTTTTAAATCTGTAGTTAAATTAAATAAGAATTTTGGAGGTTTTAAATTTATGAGTGTTTGAAAAATTATTTACTATTTTCTCCTGTCATATCAAATAAAATGTCACCACATGTGCTTACACATTGTCAATTAACATTTATTATTAAAAAATGTTTAAAGAACGTTTTGCAATTGCAAGAAAGTTTTCGAATGAAAATAAAAACTTGAAAAAAGTTGTCTTTAATGATCAGAAAAATTAAAATTTCTAACTAAAAGGGAAATATTGTGATACATAAATATAAAATTGTTATTGTCAACATACAAGAAACGTGTAAATCAAACTTTATACTTTAAGATAATGACTAAATTTACCTAAAAAAATTATTATTTATTTAGTAAAACATATTATTACATTTCTTTTAAATAGATAAGTTAAGTTTAAGGTTATACTTTTGGTCATGTGTAATATTTTATAAGGGATATTGATCTTTGTATTGAAGGATTTAATACATGAATAAATATCGTTTCAGTTTCAAAGAAAACCCTTTCATTTAACTCTTACTCTTCATCCAATATATATTTTTACAAAATTCTGTAACGATTGAACAAATACGTAATTCAGAATTTTCCTTAGACTTTGAAGCAAAAATCTAAATTATTTTAGATAAATATTAAAAATACAAGCAGTTATTTTATCTCTTCTGTACTTATGTCTTTTTATACACTATGTGTTAAAATTAAAAATTCATCAAACATGGAAATGTTTTACAAAAAAGAGATGTACTAAGTACATGTTTTGTTAGTTATCCGTAACACTTATTTTAAAAGAATTCCTTTTAACTTTCAATATATTTCTTAACTTATAAAATAAGAAGATAGTTAAGGAAGTATATACAAAAAAAATCGCAGACATTTTAAAGCTTTTATTGCTTATAATTTTTAACACGCTTTTATAAGTTTCACTTGCATGTAACGGAATCTTAGAACTCGATTTTTACCCACTTAAAAATATCGAATTCATTCAAAATTTCGCACTCTTGTCAAGGACCAATGACAATATAATAATTTCATAATTTTGTTCCATTGTCCTTTTCAGGATCGTCAGGAATAAGGATAATCAGATTTGGCGACAATTCCATATTCCCCTTCCAGATTTGGCAACTTATTGCATATATCATTTTTAAATTTGGCGACTAGTTCCGTACACCATTTTCAGATATGGCGACTAATTTCATACATCATTTCCACATTTGGCGACTAATTTCAGATTTAGCGACTAAAAGAATAAGGTCTAACCCTGAAGCGAGTGTTTTGAATTTAAAGCTAATTATATGCAGGAATAAAAAACACTTGCGGTTAATAGAAATAAAACAAACAAAAAAAGTATTCTGTATCTGAGAAAGTGGAGAGTGGGTGTGTGTTAGCAATTTTTTACCATAATATAAACATTTTTCTGAAAATGAAAATAAAAAAAAGCCTCGTGCATGTGAAAAAAAATAATTTACGTTCCAACTACTAAATATTTTTCTTTCTTTTTTTTATAAAGCAATACGTTTAGAAGTGATGATACAAATTAACATTAAAACAATACGTTTAAAAGGGGATAACACGATTGACACTTAATATTATCATGCTTTTATTAACTGGCTTTCTGTAATGTCTGTCCGGGTGGAATTTTGTAATTGATTTTAAACTGTGTGACTTTCCGAGGAGCTAGAGACTTGAAATTTGGACCTTAGCTCAGAAGTGGATGACAGCGCATGAAAATGTGAGAAAAAGAAAACAAAAACGAAAAGGAGGAATTTTATAACTTTTAGTCTGTTATAAAAACATGGTACATTAATTTTTTTTTATTCGAATTTTTCCTTCTTAACACACTTTTATTTGTTTGACCTGTTCAGAAGAGACGGAATCTAATATAACGATACGGTACTCATCCGAGGCCTCGAAACGGAGAGAATGAATACACTTCAGACCCATTAATAATTTTCCCATTGAAGAGCAAGACTAATTCCACAGCCACGTCATTCCAGCTTCAAATATCAAACTCAAGGATAAATTAAACAATGAATAAATGATAGTTTAAAAAACACGCTTTTATTGTAGTTCGAACTAAAAAAATGAAAAATAAGTTATAGTTTGAAAAAAGAAACTAAAAAACACGCTTTTATACTGAATCGAACTAAAAAGTAAAAAAAAATAATTCTTAATAAGGAATAAAATGACTTACGAAAAAATGAATGTCATTGGGGTAAAAGCGTGGGGTGTTCTATAAATGTATCAATTGTTATAATTTCTAACTTCTATTCCGAAAATCTGAATTAGTGTAAAAATGTAGTACAAAGCACCCCACGCTTTTACCCCAATGACATTCATTTTCTCGTAAATCATTTTATTCTTTATTAAGAATTATTTTTTAACTTTTTATTTCGATTCAGTATAAAAGCGTGTTTTTTAGTTTTTTTTTTCAAACTATAATTTATTTATATAAAACATATTTTTATTTCAGTAAGCAATATATAAGTTTTAGTTCATGTTGTAAGGGTTTCAATGTTGCGAGTGTATGCAAAGCAATCTTTTGAAAAATTATTTTAGAAATTACTTAGAATCTTTTGAAATTGTATTTTAGTTACTTTTTATTAAATAAGTACAATTAATATAAATATGTATATACATATGACATGATCACAATGTTAAGTGACAAAATAAAAGACGATTTTCTTTGCAAATTTCCATTTTTTTTCTATATATATGTTTTACTATCTCTTTTGTTTTGTTAATATTTATTCATTAAATTTAATTATTTAAATATTCTAAAATAATATAGTAAAAATTAAATCATATTCTCAGAAATTAGGGCGTCACAGACAAGATTCGAAACCACGACCTTTGGGTTAGAAGTTCAACGTGCTACCCATTGCGCTACAGGGACACAGCGAACGATTTTCCTTTCTATATATGCTGTTGGACTATTACTTTTGTTTAGTACTATTTATTAATTTTTAATTTAATTTAAGAATTAATATTTGAAAAATCTGTATTAACAACAAATGTCATCCACTGCAATTTAAAAAAAAAACAGTTGAATTTGAATGGATGAATAGAAAGAATTTTAATAACTATTGAGAATTTGATATATATATATATATATATATAATTGATGAAAATTGATGTTTACACAGGTTGTTGCATGAAACATGGGTAGGTAATGACATTATTCGCTTGTTATCATTCCCAAAGTATATTATAAATATTCTATGTTTATAATATATGAATGCAGTTATAGCGTTAATATATATATGTATGCATGTGTATGTGATTATATACTCTATCACTCGAATGTAGACTCTAGTTGCACAACAAGGACTTCAGATGATGTAGAATCAATTAGAACAGGAAAAAAATATTTATAAATTGGTATAACTAAAATTAAAAGTGAATATGACAGTGACAGACTTTGCATTGCTAATTTTTTTTTGCTTCACTGTCTTATAATAAATAGTTTAATACTTTTAAATAATATTTAAAACACAGGAAGTTTTTAAAGAATTAACAGCAGATATAAATTATGTAGCTAAATGTTAAAATAACTATTATGTTGTATGAAACACTTCATTTCAATACGCATATATCATGCTTCATAAACTTTAATCTACAAAAGCACACTAAACCAGTGTTTCTCAAACGGTGGTGTGCGCCAACCTAGGGTTAGGGTGAGTGAGTGAGTAAATATTAACGTCGGCCTGTTCAGCTACAAGAGGGCATTTGGCGACGGACCTCGTAATTTTGAACCATGGTCAAGTCATGAGGACGACACTTGAGCTGGCACCCCCTCTCCCAACTACCACACCACACCAACGGGAGGACTTTTGAGCTCTCGTCAGATTTAAAGTGCATCGTTCCCCTACACGGTGGGTCTTTAGTGGTACTGGGCTCGAACTCGTGGCATGCCAGCCCCGATCCGATACATTGACCACTCGGCTACCGCGGCCGGGCTAGGGAAGGGGAGTGATAACCCTACAAAGGGAGCTTGAGTATATTAAAAAATCTAGAACAAAAGATTATTTTTTTAAAAAATTATTAATTTACTAAAGAAAGCAAAAAAAAAAAATACATTCTGACATAATAAAAAATAAAATACACATTTTTTATATAACACACTTATAAATGTATCAGTACTGCACAATGCGTTTCATAATTAATTTAACAGTACTAAGTTAAGAACAAGTTAAATAATTACCAGTGACTCTATGGGCATGTCATGAAATTATTTAAAAATGTATGGTACTTATCTTGATGATTTGTAAGGTTTATAATTAAAGTCGTATTCTAGCTTTACGTTAAAGTATAATATTATTGAATTAAATTCACTGTTACTGTATGGAAGGGGGGGGAGTGAACAAAATTACGATTGAAAATTGGGTCTCAAGTATAGAAAGTTTCAGAAGCACTGCACTAAACATAACTTTTATTTATCTCAACTCTACATTCATGGAGAATGTCTTTCTGAAACAACCACATTCTCCATTTCAGTTTATTGAGATAAAATTCCATTAGGAATCCTATCACAAGCTATCAATTGACAGTGACTTAATTAATCTATTCATTGTGTCTCTAGAATCATCCATCGTTTTCTGATAATAGGTTGAATACCAGAATAAAGTGCATTCGATACAGTATTGCGAGGTTCATTCATCATTTGTTCTAGGTTCATGTCTAACTCTAAACAAATTTTTGCTATTAATTTAACATAACAACTAAATAATATCTACATTAACTTTCAATGGAACTGAAGTATAACAAATATCATTGTTCAATAATTTTGCTCAGATAACCTTCAAATACCAGCTATAAAGAGGAAGTACTATCGAAAAATATTTGCTCAGGGACAAGGAATTATACAACAAATCACGTTTTGGCTGTAATAAAAAGCGAATAAGCGAAATGTGATTCGATTTTTTTCAAGCTACAAAAAACGATAAACCAAGTCTGATAGTTATTCTTGAAACCTATAAAGTAAGTTCCCTTAAAAGTAGTACTGATACATGAAAGAAACTGAATTCATCCTTTTATGTGCTTTTTATGTCTCTATCTTTTGGAAGATACTTTTGCTTCAGAAAAGATAACATTCTTGAATGACTTTCAATGTATACTACTTAAAAAATCACAAAAAAATTCCAAAACAACCGTTGCTTGGTTTATTACAAATACAATAAAAAATATAATTTCAAAGATATTCAAACTAAAATTCACAAAATTTGCTTAAGCTAATCATATTTGAGTACAATTATAATTATTATAAAAGTTCCTGAAAAGTTTACTCTATATATTTTGGTATTGTCAAAAACAGCGTAAATTCCTTAGTATATGAACAAATAGATAATTGCATTATATTGTGTCATAATTTAGTTATATTAAAATGCTAATTTCACAAATATTTAAATTGTTTGTTTAAATATTTGCTAATGTTCAGCCTTGTTTTTAACGCATTTTTAAGTCATAAACTTTTGTTCTCTTCGATCACGAATGAAAAAGGTAGTATATCTTCGGTGGAAGCTGGTTGACCTTGGCAGGGGTGTTTATTTGAGCAACTGACTTACCGGTCCAGAGCTATCCCAAGCATGCCTTAGACGACTGAGATGAAAAGGAATCTCTATTCGGGCCTGTCATTAAGCTCTCGAATTCTTGTCATTTGTTATTTGGCACTTGCTGATGTAGATATCGATATACCCCTCTCCTAAAGAAGATGTAAAGGGCCTATCCGCGCTTTTCCTAACAATCCTCTTGAGAAAAAACTTTCTTAAAGTATTATCTAATTGAAAACTTCCTCACGAAGAAGAAGACGTGGTCTATGTAAATTACGTCATGTATTTAAGTTTTAGCTTTCGGGTTCGAGGAGAAGAGAGAGAGAGATGTTAGAAGTTGACCGACAGCATGAAGATTAAGATTAGCTCATCCATTATATTGACACCCCATGCTGGGTGCCAATGTAATGGATGAACTATCCAATCCATTAGCGTGCGAGAGTTAGAAGGAAAACTAGCCATAGTCAAAACAACACAATTAATTTACTATTCTCAACAACAACACAAACTCCGCAATCTAAGTCAAGAAATGCACCAATTGATAATTATGGAAGCAACAGCGAAGTAGACGAGATAGTTGGAGAAATAATAAATCGGATCACTTACACTTAGCACTTCCAGGCAATACACCTTCTTATATTTGAAGATTATTTCTAAAGTAATCCAATCCAAACGAACCGAATCCAATTTAACAACTAATTGACAAAATCGTCAATCTGAATATTAATCAAATAATCTAAGACGTCCTCTCGTGTAGCTTTACTTTACCTTACGTTAATCTTCATGCTATTTTTTAGCTTCTGACCTCTCTCTCTCTCTCTCTCTCTCTTTCTATCTATCTCTCTCCATCTCGAACCCGAAAGCTAATACTTAAATACATTATATAATTTGCATAGACCACGTCTTCTTCTTCAGGAGGAAGTTTTCAATTAAATAATGTTTAAAGAAAGAGGATTGTTATTCCCCAAGAGGATTGTTAGTAAAAACGCGGATAGGGCCTTTACGAAGTAAATGGTTTTTGCTAATGATAGACTTTCGGAGTGATACTTAGAAAAGCCATCACTGCAGTTGATATACGAGTACATCTACAGCACGTTTGAGTGTGGTTGGGACGGTTTTTCATTGAGGTTGCGGGCAATCTCTTATTCAAATGTCGGGTCTAGTTGATGATTGTGCCTTTGCCATTTGAATCACCAGTCGTGATTTATTGGAAATATCTCAGCTAGTCTCTTCATGGAATGAATGCATATCAACCAGGAACATTAGGTTATGCTGTCATCAAGTGTTCAATTTTGGGGTAACAACTTCAGCAACCTTGTTGCCCTTGGCAGGAATGTTTATCATAACCACTGATCTACCGGTCAATCGTTATACCGTACATTCCTTAGACGACTTATACCAAAAAGAATCCCTAATCGGGCCAGATGTTAAACGTTTTTGTACCTGTCCTTTGCTGTTTGCCCTTGTAAAAGTATTTTCACTGCAATCCAATAAAACACACACATACAATTGGTCATCAAAAGTGAAATGATTTTGCCCTTTTCTCAATTGTTATTTCAATCTTTCACGTATTGTTAAGAGTTCGTTAAGTTCTAATTAGATCACTGATCAGAATGAAAATTGGCAATTAGTATTTTATAAGTATATACATATCTTCCAAAAACATAAAAAAGATTCATTTTTTGTATGTTTTTCCTTTATTTATGAAAATGTTTTATAATTACCTGTGTATTCTCTATTATTATATGTAAAATAAATTGCTCGGAGGGTTTTACATAATTTTTTTTTAATTCTGGCAATGTATTTATTTTAGGCTAAATAAATATATTTTGATCTTATTAGTATTTTTTTCATTAATCCGTATATAGTGAAAAATATTGCCTGAACAGTTTTGTTTTAATATGATGCAATGCCTTTGAAATTATTAACGCAATAGGCATGTATAAAAATATGATATATTTTTTTTAAATTAAAAATCTAAACTAGTATATATTCACTCTGACTTTCTAATCCACTTAAATATGTTGAATTGATAACACACAAACAAATTAGCTTATAAAGCTCCACAAATGTTTTTAAAGGAAGTATGAAATTAATGTATTAATGATAATTTAGTTATTTTGGATCTCTTCTAAAAATCCAATAATACATTACCATTAAAATGTTTACACACACATTTATGTTATAATTATATCCCATCAAATCAAGAAAATTGGTAAATAATACCAGAAAATAAAATTTATAGGAAAGAATTATTTCACATTTACGAAACTTATTAGAGCAATCTAATTTACATATTTGCCATTATGTTTTCTTTGGTTTCCCTCCATACTAATACAGAAAAAGGAAATGTTGAAATAGAGAAATTAAGACATGGATCTAGTAAACAAAAATATTTAATTATCAAGTGAAGGATATCTGACAAAAATAATGGTGAAATTATACACTATAGTAGATATAAATATTATATCTTTGAGATTGGTATAAATAAGTTATTCAATTATATATAGAAATTAGTATCAGCAACACAATCAATTTTGTAGCATAAATGAGGAACATAGCTAGACAAACAGTAAATGAATTAAGACATATTTTTTGTCATATCCAGAAACATCCAGTTTAGAAGCTATTTTTGTAGTAGAAAGTAGTTTAATTCTCTTATGGAATTAACGAAACACAAATTTAATCCAATCATTAGAAATGTTAAGAGCATCATACAAAAATAGACTGTTTTCCATGTTTTAATTACGTTTGTCAAATTAAGGAAAACTTGTGAAAAAAATTCATTTTTATGTCAAAATTATGAGGTAGAATATTATTGAGTTAATATATATTTAAATTAATTATTTAACAATATAGCTTATATATTTAAGTATTAGATATAATTAGATATTTTATATGATTTAATTATTAAATAGAATTTATATTGTTTTCCTATGTTAAAGATAATTTAATTTTTTATTTATACCAAACTTTAAATAAATATTTTTTTCGCTATATACAATAGTACAAATGAATAAAGTTCTTCCTAATTTTCGATGAAATGAGTATATTTTTTTTTAACGTAAACATTAAAAATTAAGAAAGTTAATATTTTTCATTAATTCTTTTTGCTTAGATTTTGTTACTGTAAAATAATTTTTTATGTGTTCTAATCGAGAAAGATAGTAGGTTGGCTCAAGGAAACGTTTAACCAATGTTAAATTTTTACATTCTTAAGCATTTATCTATGAGTTTCTCAAATAACTTTGCTATAGTTTTTGTCTTTGTTATTTTAACGAATACATTTTTCATCCATAGATCTTTCAAACAAATTGTGGATTCGCGGTCCATCAGAAGCACCTCGTGGTGGCACAGTCACTCTCAGCTGTGAAACAGACGCTAGTAATCCTAAGTCTGAACTTTCTTGGACAATAGATGGGCAAAAGGTAGAGAAGGCAGAAGAAAGTGTGCAGGAGACGGCTGATGGCTGGATTACAACCAGTAACCTCACCATCACTCTCAACAGGCAGGTAAATTCATCAATTCACGCTTCCCACATAAAACAAATAGGTTCCCTAAGCATTTTGTTACTGATGATTGCATGAAAAGTACATTTATTGATATATGTTTTCAATGTATAAGTATAAATTAAATATTGAATAATATTCATTTATTTTCGAATGTGTAAAACAGATTTATATGTTTGATGATATTGTAAGGAATGATCATAGATTTAAAAATCAGCACTTAACAAACTGCCATCAAAGCTGTGATGAATGATCGAAAAATATACTGTTAATAAACTGTTTTAACATCAGAATGTCCGGGATTTCAACTACACTTAAATGTCCGCTGGTGTGATTTTGACACCGTGATATAAAATGTATAAAATAATTGCAATAATTTAACAATTGCAGGACTACTGTTCAATAGGGTTAGTTTTAAGACTTTTTTAATATTATTTCATGTAATTAACATATTTTATGACCCTTCATATCATAAAAAACTAACGTTGACATATTTTCCGAAGTTTGTTGAGCCACTGCTTTGTCACAAAATATTTCGAGTCACAAATCTGCCAGGAACATTACCATTATTCGGTATCCATTATGTGCCATGCCAAGCGTCATATGTATCAGGTTTTACTGGGATATTGTCAATTTCATCTGCACTTTCTTCAGATTCTTCGCATTCATTTTCACTCAATCACACGTCTTCATCGGAATCTAAATGAGACCAAGGTAGTTCGTCACAATTCGATCTATTCTCAGAAAGCTCTCGCAATATATTAGCAATTTCATCAGGGTCTTAGACCTTCCCTATGAGCAATAGTTACAAAGTGTCTACTCTGCATAAGGCTCGAAAATCGAATGATTTTCTTAAAACCGCTGTAAAACCAATAACACTGCATTCAAGGTCAAATAAATGTGAAATAGTACTTTGGGAAGATTGTTTTACTAATGATAATACTGAAAGACAGATATTTATGATGGTAAATTGCCTTGGTGTCGAAATGACACCAGTGGACGTTCTTGGTATATTTAGTTGGAAAATTTCTTCTAATTAACTTAAAACCCCATAACTTTCTATGTGTAATTACCATGGAAAATAAATAAAATCAAGAAAAATTGTCAAATTCCCTGCAATAATGAGAAAAAAAGAACAAACTGAACATGCTCCGGTATCAAATTGACACCGATGGACGAATAATCCTCAAACTCGCAAATATCTGAATGGCGCTCGATGGCTCTTTATACTTTGTTTGTAATTACCGTTAGTTATTGTATTCTGGTCTATTTTATTGACCGTTTTAAATACAAAGGAAACATTTTTAACGATAAACTTAAAATGAAGTTGTGAATAAAGCAGCAATTTTCTTTGTTCTGACTGGCAATATAATACTAAAAATTTAAGAGAAAATGTTAAATGAAAGCTAGAAATCACACAGTTTCAAGCAATCTCTCATTGTAGAATTTGCCACACATTTTTCATGATGTTCAGCTTTAAAAACACAACTCCAGGTTACTATTTATTGTCAAAACAGCGTAATATCTTATTTTTTAAAAGAAAAGAACAAATGTTGTATAACAATGGAGGAGTAAGTTTTCCTAGGATTCGGAAGTAAAATACATCAATCAGGATGTATTAAAGACTTTCCATCGTTCAATTTTTGAAGAATTTGAAGCATCTTTAAATATAATAATGCACTAATAAGCTATCCATGTTGCTATTTTTGAGTTTCTAAAAGGTTAAATTTTAACTTGGCTTTAATTTTCAATTAATAAATTATTCTGAATCTAGCAAAGTAACATTTAAAAGATTAAATACAGTCGGACCCTTATTTAACGAATTCATTGGGACCGAACATTTTATTCGTTGAATCAGGGTTATTCGTATATATCATCGGAGTCCAATAAAAATACAAACTTTTGCACTTAACCTTTTAGAAATTCTATAGATGTAACTACACAAAAAATATCCAAGGTTTGATTTCCACACTTTTTATTCAGCAAGTAAAACTATTATTAGTGATTTATTACCCAACAGTCATTTCAAATTTTAAAATGCTTATTAATAAATGTTTGGCAATATTTTTGATTTCATAACTTCAAGACACCCAATAGAGTGTTAACTCACTGATTTTTTTCGACCAATAGCAGACGAGTCTTTCGTCCGCTTACTCTGGAAAAAATTAAATAACATCAGGAGTGTCCGTAGCCACTCTCTCTTGTTCCTTCCGGTCCCCCAATCAGGAAGCTGCCTCTCAAACCAAGGGTCTCCACTTCAAGGCCTAAATACATTTCGATATGAGATGCAGGAATATATCGGGTTCCATTTCCCAATGATATCAATCGTTCAGTTCAGTTCTTTTTTATTTCTGACTCTAAGGGGTTCTTTTTCAACTTCATGCAGAGAAGAAAACACTGTGTCATTTACATTCTGCTGCATGAGGTATATTTTCATAGTTTCCAAACAACGTAAGACATTAGAAAATATAGCAGTTATAATGAGAATTACGTTGTCAGTTTCTGCATTAGAATCGCTATTTAATGGCTCAGACAAATTAACAGTTTCCTCAACTTCAGTTACACAAATTTTTATACAAAATCCGTCCCTGTAATAAACCTAACTTCTTTCAAGAAAGGGAGAAAATTGTATAAACTCTTAAAATGTCCTATGCGTTAGGGATTGAGATGAGATAAGAAAGGAATTTTCTGTCCTATTCAAAACTCCCGCGACAGATTACTCATGACTCATCTGTACCTACCTGTTAAGTCTAAGCGTGGGCTGTACCCTTTTCCTTCGAAATTTGATGCTGATAAGAAAAGTCTTCTTTTATCTTTTAAGCAGAGTAAAACATCATTTCAAAAGAGATCCAATTTTTTTTCCTAATCTACCAATAAAAAAATTAAAAACTTTTTTGCTGCTAAATTAATTTGTTAATTTGAGGTTTATTATTCATTAAATAAGGGCTAAAAAGAAAAATTCGTCGGTAACAGGAGTTCGGTAAATTGAGGTCCGACAATATGTAACAGTAAATTTACAGATTCTTATATCAAAGTCAAATACGTATTTGAATTGAAAAGTTCTAGCAGTAATTTGATCTTGCTTTTAATCTTGTTTTAAAGATCAAATGCTTTCAAATGATTCGGTCTGACTCTTTAACTTAATCTACATTTTAAACAATAGTGTCTGCATTATCAATTGTATCCTTTCCTTTTAGTCTTCCAATTAAATAATTGATATTTACTGACAGAAATAAATTATTTTCCTTTGATTGTTACAGTGATGCTCTCACTTATTTAGTCAAAAAGATTACTAGCAAATAGTACCTAACTGTAGTTAAAATCCAAATGCTGCAAACTATCTTTTCTGGGATAGATAGTTATTTTAAAATGCAGTGAATGTTTTAAAAATTAAGCGAGGTATTTTTATAAGCTAAAAATTTTATGCAGTAAACAAGATGATATTTATTATATAAAAACTTATTATTTCAGCAAAGGTTATTTTGAATGGGTATTTTTTATATGTTTGATGTTAAGAAGATAAACAATGAGTTCGAATAATATTGGACACAAAAATCAATAAGGTCTTTTTCTCTTCCATGCTAAGTTACTTATTATACATTTAGTTTTTTATTTTTATTATTTTGTTATTTAATTTTATATTAGAGTATAGTGAACTTCATTCCTTTTAAGTAATTACTTGTTTCTCTTAACTAAATATATATCTGTAAAAAGTATCAGTAAATATATATGTAATTAAAATGCCAAAGGAATACATTCATAATTTGTACAAGTGAAATCTGCATTAACTTAAGCAAGGGAATTAGAGTCAAGTTAAAAGATAAAATTGATTATTGAATCGTTTAAATTTCTTTTCACTTAGAGTGAAATCTTACGCACCTGCATGTTTTATATTCTTAAAGTAAAAATTCTGAGATTTAACAGGTTTTTTAGAGTTAATCGATATTAAATCCAGGATTAAATCAGAAAATTTCATTTTGTGATAAGAGATATAGCTTGAAATTCAATGCATTTTCTATGAAAACATTTCTATATAAATATGAATATAAGAATAAAAATAATGTGATAATGATAAAAAAAAATGAAGACACAAAAAATATTATCACAAATGAATTTTCAATTTATAAAAGCGAAGCTTTTTACAGGAAGTGAAATGAAGACCTGGAATAAGGTTTCAAATGGGAGCAGATTTATATTAATGGAAGTAATAAAAATAAAAAAATAATTAGAATTAAGTAATATATATATATATATATATATATATATATATATATATATATATATATAAAATACAAAAAATAGAATGAAAAACATTTTTTTGTTTCATTGTTATCATTTTTAAAACAAATACAAGTTTTATACCTTTAAAACTGAAGGTGTTTTGGCGTGAAGCACAGTTCACAGCAGCAAAACGAATTTCATTTCATAAATAATATGTTGATTTTTATGATTTAAGGTTAATGATCTACGAATTACTAAATTTATGTCAAAATTATTGATGTTTAAAATATCTCTTTTAATTGTGTTTTTTGCTTCTATGAGCGATTCCTCCTTTTTGAATTTAGCTTTAAATATAAAATACGAAGACAAAGACTGAAAAATAAATTTCCGACATATTGTACAGCGTGAAATAAAAATTTTAATGCAATTCCATTTAAATACACTGCTGGCCACCATAAAAGCAACACCCTGAAGGATGGAAGCAAATAACATGAAATTTACAACATGCATTAGCGGAGGTGAGATATGCAAATGATTAGAATTTCAGCGCAGACACATATCACGCACACCTGTGGCGCCAACTCAAAGCGCTATTTAAGGCTTGCAGAATTCAACGATTTCAAGTTTAGCAATTGTGTATTTTTGTTGTTTTTTCAAAAAACGATTAGTTACGTCTCGTAGAAAACAGCGATCAGCTTTTGATCAAGTATCAGAGTTCGACAGACGAAGGATAGTGGCCTACCGAGATTGTGGATTATCTTTCAGAGAAATCAGTAGTCGTATTGTACGAAACCAAACAACTGTAATGCGGATATGTGACCGTTGGATGCAGGAGGGTACGACGGACCGACGTGGTCGATCGCCTCCATCTCAGTGCACCATTTCAAGTGAGGACAGGCAAATTGTGCGCATGGCAGTGACATATCACTCAGTCACATCACGAACCATAGCACTGCACATTGAGTCTATAACGCATCATTCAGTGTCTGCGTGTACCATTCGACGCCGTTTACAGCAGAGTTGTCTGTCCGCAATACGTCCATTGCTTGGTCTACACTTGACGCAGAACCACAGACGTGTCCTCCTCCAATGGTGCGATGAATGAAGGATGTGGGCGGCAGAATGGAATGAAGTTGTCTTTACTGACGAGTCACGCATCTGTCTGCAACACCACGATGGTTGGATTAAGGGCTGGAGGCACCGTGGAAAGAGGATGCTGAACAGCTGCGTTATGCACCGCCACACTGGTCCTGCAACAGCTATTATGGTATGGGGCGTGCGCGGTATTGGATATCACTCTCGTACTCCTCTAGTATGCATTGCCGGTACTTTAAACAGCCAGTGCTACATCTCCGAGGTGTTGGAGCCTGTTGTCCTTCCTTACCTTCAGGGATTGGCCACAGCCATATTTCAACAGGATACTGCGCGACCACACGTGAAACGCATTCTTCAAGTGTTCGTCCATCACCAGATTGAATTGCTTCCCTGGCCGGCTGTCTCTGCGGATCTTTCGCCAATAGAAAACATGTGGTCCATGGTTGCTCAAAGACTGACCCAGATTACACCCCCAGCTGCCACACCAGATGAACTTTGGCAACGTGTGGAAGCTTCTTGGTCTGCTGTACCCCAAGAATCCATCCAAAGTATCTTTGTATCAATGCCGAGTCGTGTGGCAGCGGTAATCTCCAACAACGGCGGTTACTCTGGCTACTGATTCTGGCAGGAACCACACTTCACAGAAGTCTCTAAATTTATTCATTTGATACTTGGTTAACATGTTATCTACAAAATAAATTTTGTTGTGCAATCTCTTGTCTTTCTTGGTGTTGCCTTTACGGTGGCCAGCAGTGCACATAATACTAACAGAAAATTTTGAATTTAATAAAACTAAGAAAAATAAGTATCGACTCATGGCTGGAGGATTCTGAAAATCGTGAAAAAAATAATAATCAAATACCGTGATATCTGATTTAAATCCCAATGTAATATTTTAATACTTTCTTTAAATCTATTTTTATTTATTATTATTTTTTATTACGCGTTTTTTAGATTTTAAAATTGCAGTTTGATACATAAATGCAAAAATGTCAAAGAACTATTTTATTTAATAAATTTATATACTTCAACAATTTTTTTAAATTACATACTGGCGTAATAAAAGCTAACTATTGATAATTAGTATTTATGAATACATAATTACAACTATAAAAATGTTACAGCAGGCCAAAGCATCATTTGATTTTGTTTTCGGATATTACGACATTTAAATGAATTTTTTCCATATTTAAAAGTAAAACTGAATTTTAGTGCATGCACTTTTCGATGAAAGTGGGTATACATATATCTTCTAATACTTTTTTAAAAGAGTTTAACTAAAATAAAATTAAAAAAAATAAACTTTTAAAATTATTTTTTTTGTGATGAGTAAGACTCTGAATTCTGAAATTTTCTATTTATCATGAATTCATGATGATTTAATTTTTTTTCACTTACTTTTTAAATTAAGCTTTAAGCAATATAGAGATATCAAATACATCTGCATGAATTAGAAACTTTTTACTTTATACCCTTTTTTGACGATATTTTTACCTTTGCAAATGACGAAAAATCTTGCTTTTTCCTCATTAGCAAAAGATAAAAGCTTTTATATCTTATTTTATTCTACGTAAATTTATATTTTCAGTATATTTTTTTTAAAAAATTATACTTTTCCTGTTTTAAGTATTTTTCTATGTTTCATGTATAATTTTTTGAAACTGTTTATTTTATTTATGCGAGCTTTTTTCTTCAAAATATTGATTATGTATAGAATTATGGTCTACAAATCTAGGAAAACATAGTGGCTTAATTAATAATTTGTCTGACTTCCATTTTACGAGCCGATTTTTTGCGAATATCTCTATTGTACGAGCTTTTTCCTGAAACCAAGAATATATAAAGTACATTGAAAATAAATCTCTATTTAACTTAACAAGTTTTCCACATAGCAATTTATTTTTTCGGATTTAGCGATTTCGTTAAATAGAGGCCCGACTGTATGTTAAATTTTCTACATGAAATTTTTCTACATAACAAAGAGAATTAAAAACGACATTAAGCTAGTATAGATGTAAAATACGTAATTGATTTCCGATATTTTCCCCTTATAATTAAATTATCTTATTTAAAAAAAATATACTCTATTGTTTCAAAAATTGATCTCTGGTATTCAGATATATCTCAAGCCATATACGATATGCAAAAAGAAAATTATATGTATCATTCTGTTTATTCAAGAGATACCTGAAAAATATTCTTCAAATAGAAACAATTAGATTAAATTAAGGGAACCATATAACCCCTATTATTTATACTTACTTCGATTTTATCCCCAATATAGTACACAGCTTTTTCAAATATATTTCCATTCTTTAAAAATAAGAAATTCCAATCTTCATACTCTGACAAAAGATATGTTTAGTATAAGTTGGTATATATATAAAAAAGTAAGTAAAAATAATAGTAATCAATTATTTAAAAATGATGAAAAAGGTAAAATTTTTCTCCGAAATGCTCTAGTGGTTAGGATAAGAAGTCATCTAAAAGGAATAGTTATTATAACACTAAATAAGTATTATATAATTAAAATATTACCTTTACATCTGAGCAGTGGTGCACACAGGAATTTTTCACGGAAAGGGAAGGGTGCAGAGTCGAAAATCCACCATTATCGTATCATGCTCCGATACACCTCCCAACATATTCCTTCGATTTTGCCGATTTTTGTGAACAAAAAAACCGAAAAAAATTAATTATTGAATAAATAATTATCATTAATTAATAAAATTAATTATTAATAACAAATTCTTAATTAAATTTTACATACTATATACACAAAATTATAATCTATCGAAAAAAATCAAGAGAATCAACACCCGGGACCCCTTTTCCTTCTTGTGTGCGCCATTGCACTTGAGTTAAAATTTGCTTCTGTAAAAGTACATATTCATATTCCAGAAGACATTCTGAACATTTTCCCCATTTGATTTATAATCTGAATGCATAATTTATTCCAATACTGTCAAATAAATATTAGATAACCATTCTCACATGGACCAATTTTCCATATCAATTCCCTAACGGAAGCTTTTCATAGTGCACTTCTACTAACTATTTTAATAGTTTTCAGTCCTTTCACAACACAATATTTAGCATCATTATCAATGCATCCTGCAGTGCAACTGGATTTGGTATGTCACGAATGCGGTTTTAGAAGAGGCTACATGATTGATGACTTACTTCCTTGCATTCAAAACCTTAGCAGCATTTTTACTCATCCATTCTTTAATCACCCTAACCCCCCTGTGTAATCACATTCCCTGCTCTTCTTTGACGGCGCTCTTCACTTCTTCATTAGCACCGCTCCTCATAGGACAATAACCCATTTTCCAAGACTGTTATGGCAGTCATTACCACCTAACAATGACTTCTGAAAGATATGCATTTTCACAAGATTCCTTCCCTTTGTTTTCCTGTTCCCCAAGAACTGTATTTTCTCTTCATCAAGGCTTATCATGTTTTTGTCTCTCATAATGACTGTATCTACAATTCATTCATGAGAAATTTTTTAATAAGTTTTTATTACGCATGCACAGTCTACTTTGATTGAAATTAACATGACCTAATGTGTGTACGTTACAGTAATAAAATATAAAAATACCTCGTTAAATGTTTAATGAGTATGTAAATCATCTCATATTTAGATTCTGAAAAATGCAATAGAAATTCTTTACGAGCAGTAGTGTGTCAGAATATTCCTGATATTCTAAAACTCTTTAAATAATATATTTTGTTTCCAAGTAAAAATGCGTCAAACGTAGAAATTAAATACGTTTTGTTGTGTTTGTTTTGGTGGATCAGTGTTTGAAATATGATGTAAATAATTAATTTGGATTTAAATATTTTTTTAATTAAAACTAGGACGTAGAAAACAAGAAAACATATTTACACTTAAGAACAGTGAAAAAAATATTTCCAATCCAAAAAATCTAATTAAACCAATTAGTAACAGCAGCAGATTTTTCTATTTTATGTCAAAAACATATCAATCCAAGTTCTATCAATCAACTGAACAATTCTCTCATCGAAATTCATTACAAAATGAATTCCAAATTTAACAACGAAACTTATAATATAAAGCAATTAAATATCAGTAAATAAAATGAGTAGTAAAGAAATTCGAGTTAGATAAATTATTAAATCAAAGTGAAAGATAATAGTATGAAAAAGAGAATAATTTCTAACGTAAAAAGATACAATCAACTGCGTAGTTTCTTTTTATATGCAGCAACCCTTTAGTAGGCTGCCAAATAGTGCGAGTTATTGCTGTTTCCATTTATTTTTTTCCCCCAAAGACAGTTTAATACCATTTTAAAAATTCTTTTAAAAAAATCATTAATGTATATAGTGTACATTTTTTCAGCTTGAATGAAGTTCAAAAACTGTCCATCCGGTATAGTGATTAGTGATGCTTACTGCCAGTGCTGGATTACTCATTATGCGGAGTAGGCAATTGCCTATGGGCCCCACGCTTTTTAGGGGCCCACAAGAGCTTGTTCTTTTTTCTGTTAGTGCTCCAAAAACAATATCCAGGGCCCTGAAAATTAAACTGCCTAGGGGACCATATATCATTTAATATGACACTGCTGACTCCGGTGCCGTAGGGCCTGGGTTCGAATCCGGAGAAGTTATGGATATTTGTATTATAATCCTTCATGACTTTAAATTCCTTCTTCCTTTATGATGTGTGCTTCAGGCTGCAAGCCTCCGTGTGATACATTGTGGTGCACGGGGATATATATATAGATGATCTGAATAAAAAATAATAAATGGAATTCAAAGAAATGATATCAAAAACACTGAAATAATTAGGATCAAAATTAAATACATTCTATGAATTTTCAAAGAAATTTGAAGGAGACTTTAAAAAATGCGGAAAAATTTACTACTTTACGTATTGTGAAAA
>BMAO01027568.1:0-29123 GCA_019973975.1 Trichonephila clavata | reverse complement strand
TGATCATAATAAGTCACATTGTTGATTTTTGGGCACTTGCTTATAGGCAAATAATAATTTAAGTATTCCTTTGCTACATTGGAAATAGTTTTATTTTCATATTGAACTTTAAAATAGCTTGCATGTCTTGAAAAAGGCAAGCCTACAAAATAAATTTTTGTTTTCAATTAGTAATCTTTTTAAGAGACTAATTTCTTGTAGATTTTAAAGAACTTTTCTAGCTTATTGGTAAACTTATGGAAAAAGGCTTAAAAGTTCACATAAAGAAATTATTTCAATACATTTATTTTATGGTTCCTTTATTGTGACTATAGTGTTTTGTTTATTTGGATGAAAATAAATGAAGTATATATATCAGATTCTTTATATTTAACCCAATATAAATATATTTTATGCTTTTAACTCATTAAAGAAAGGTAGAAAAAAATTATGTTTTTACCATAAAATCTGGCATATCATGTATACCATCGTATTACATGCACTTATACTTTCAAGTAGCAATTTTTAATTTTTATGTTTATTTGCTGAGAATGTGCACCCCCATTTTCTTGAAGAAACCTGAGATGTATGCGAGTCATGCTCTTAAAGTTTGAAAGTCATTTATTCTAAGCTTTTAGTAAAAAATAGTATACATCTAGAAGTGCAACCCTTTAAGTTCATAAGGAATGCCATTTCTTTTAAATAACCATTATTTTGATCTATGTAGAAATCTAATTTTTTTGTCCTGTGCTCACATTTTTAAAACTCTTATTTTTATACTGGTATATAACGTGCACGCTTAAAATTCAATCTATTTTTTGTGTTAAAAGTGTGCACCATACACCAGATTTTACGATACATATTACCACAACAATGCCAATGTTCAAGATAACGTGCCAAATTGGTGACCCTGATTTTGCATGTGTCGTATGCGCCAGATTGACTACCATGTGTTGTATTACATATAATTTCACCAATATGGTTGCAATATTATGCAAGTACCAAAAATTAATACAGCTTGGGTGCAAAAATTCCTGTATGCAGGTATGTTGTACACAAGTGAAAAAACATAAATCTTGGTACTTACGTATTATCACAACCAATTGGTGACATTATATGAAACAAAGCACCTGTTTGCCATTCAGCACGTTCAACACACAGGAACTCGGAGGGTACTTGTGTATTTTTGCGACAATCGCTGACTCTAAATAACTCGCTGAGTTGGCCACCCCGATTTCCTATGTGTGGTACACACTGAATTGGCTGCCAGGTGCTTCATTCATATAATATCGCTAATAGGTTGCAATAAGACGCAATTACCAATCAGGGTTGCCACTTGGTGTGTTATTATTAGATTTGGCATTTGTTGTGATAATACGTAATTTGTTCAGTCTGACGTATTTGAAGCACAATTAAATTAAATTATAGTTTTAAGAAACATGCTTTTTTATCAAACTAAAAAGTAAGAAATAAATCTTATATAAGAATAAAATGATTAACTAGAAAATTAATGTCATCGTGGTAAAGGCGTGGGTCCTATGTACTACATTTTTACACTAACTCTGCATTTTGGAATAGAACTAGTAAGAAATTATAACAATTGATATTGAGCACCCACTCTTTTAAATGCAGTTATTATTTTCCAGTTTCAATTTTATTTTTTTCAGCTTTTTTCTTGGCATTTCTAAATACCTTTTGTTCTATTTCTTTAAATCCTGGCATTCATATTTTTCTATTGGTTTTCTATAAAAAAAGTACTTATGTTTTGCTTCTTAATGTAATTCCTTTTTGCCAGGAATAAGCCATTTTAAATTATTGTCATGTTGAGTTCTTAGTGGGAGACCATCATCATTGATTGAATACTATTGGATGCGAAAATTTATTTGCAGCGATTTCAAAACCACTTCTAAAAGATATTTAATGTGTAGTGTACTAATAACAAATTAGTTCCTGTATATATTGTTCCAATGTGTGGTATTTTTTTAACTGTTGTTTTTATAAATGTGAAATTCAGGTAGACGTGCAATATTTATAAAAATTGTATTTTTTAAATCTTTTATCTTGTTTCTAAATTATGAATGCTTTATTTTTAATTTGCAGTAATTTCATTTCTGCTTGTTAGTACAAATCTTGATTTTTAATGTTTCCACTCATAATTTGTTTTAAATTTTGCATATAGCTCTGAATTTTTTAAAAAAATATTTTATATGGATAAAATTAATTTATGAATTTCATACATTTTGCACTTTCTGCCAAAGACCATTGGTTTCACATTGTAGCCTTTGTCCTTATGTTCTAAATACTCATACAGGTATAGCATATCACTACATGTGTTATGCTAAATTTTGTAAATAGTCATTTAGAAAACTATATAATTATGAACAACCTTTGTAAAAATTTTACTCTAATGAGAAAACTTTCAAAATTCCTTTCAGAACCAGCTATCTATAAATTCTGCAGTAAATAATTTAGATGACTCGCATATCCTTACATGTAATTTATTTGAAACAACACTGTTTGAAAGGCCATTTTCACTCACATTTGTAACTCAAAGACAAGATTTGATAAAAAAATTAAAAAGTTGTTTATTTATGTACTTTTACACACTTTCCTATATTTACAATGATAATTCAATATATATTACACTAAAACATAATCTGTTCTGCACAAATAAGGATGGAGTTGACTATAATATGGATTAGATAGTGTTTATAAAAAAAATTTCAAAATTTCACTTATATTCTTGTTTATTTTTTATGTATATATGTATGTGTACAATTTCCAGAATAAATATTTCAACAATATGATTTTGGTTTGTTTTATTTTTCTTGTTAACAGTGAATAATTGAAAATAAAATGCTGTATAAAGTAGAAAAATGGCTAGATTATGATTCTGCTGCTCCTTGGGATGTTATTTTTTCTTTTAAATGGGTGCAGAAAACTTCTCTAAAAACTCTTTCCAGTTGGTTAAAAACTTGTTTATTTTAAATGTTTTTTTAATGCAAAAATCTACTGTTTTAGTTGTTTTTACATTCTTCTAAGGACTGAAATTTTTAAGTATTTTAATTTAAAAAAAACCATTAACTTAAAAACTATAATATTTGTTTTCTTTGGTGATAGGAGAGTGTAAAATCAGTTGATTTAACAAAAAACGATCTTAATTTTTAATATAGCAATGCATTTTCTTTATTTCCATGTGGATAGATGTTTCTATTTAAACAAAACAATTGATATAAAGAGTACTTACACACCTGGGCCTAATGAGTGTTAGTTTAGTCAAAAGGTTTTTTTTCTTCAGGTTACATAATATGTAAAAAAGCTATTCCTTTTCTGGCATTGTTTTGAAATTTTTACTTAGAAAAATCTGTTATTTATCATAATGTTTCCTAGATATTTCTAATAACTTATTATTGAAGGGCTGAATTTTTTTAAAATAAAAGTTAATTTTCTGCTTGTATATGATTTTAAGGAAACAATATAATGCTTCTAGAGAAACATAAATATAAATAATGAATCAAATTGCTTCTGGAACTAGTTCAAAATGCATACACATTTGTTTAACTATTACATCGAATTCATTTTTGCAGTTTTCAAAGATTTATATTTGCGGTAAAAGTTCGAAGACATGCAGTTTGTGATCAAATAATAGTTGCATTTTTTTTCTCGAAAAGTAATATTTTTGTCGATACTTGCTTATTGTCGCCACCGTATTGGCGACATTATATAAAACGAAGTACATGGTTGCTAATTCAGCGCGTAGGACACATGCGAAATCGTTACTGCCAATTTGACGAGTTATCTTTAACTTAGGCACTTTCGCGATAATATGCGAGTACCTTTTTGTTACACACAATAAACATAAAATGAATTTTGATTTCGAAGTTAAGTGTAAAAATTTCATGAAAATGAAAATAAAATAATACGTAAGATGTAGAAAGTGAAAATTTACAACTCAGGTATCACATTTTTAAATCCCTTAAGATTTGGTTAATAAATATTTTTCTGTTCAAAATTCATATTAGATCAACAGTACCGAAAATAAATGCTATTCATACTCATTTTATTGTTTTAACTCATATTTGATACATTAACAGATTCAAATATGAGTGCATTATATACTCATATCGATCTTACATTCTCAAAAATTTGATCCGTAACAGGTTCAAAAATGAGAATGTACTTGTGTCTCGATATGAGAATATGCGATTCTCAGATTTGAGTAAGCGTGCATCGGAGCTATTTTGAGAATGTGTACTCAAAAGTGAGCTGTTTGCTCTCAGTTTTGAAGATCGTTTTCTCGCAGTGCTCTGAGAGCATTAGAGGAGAGACTTATTATTATTTCCCAAATTTAGACGTAAAACAATGATTGAAATTGATTGTAATTGATTCTTAATCCATTTGTGATAATAGATACGTCTGTACTTGAGTTAACTTTGAATGAAAAGGAAGAACTAATTTCATTTTGTAATATGATTCAGATTTAATTTCAAAACATTTCAAAGGGTCAATTAATTTTATTAAAATTGGAGTCGATATCCAGTAACGGAGAATTGGTCGGTTACTGACAGTTTATGGATTTTCTAATTATATACTTTTTGTCGTTAGTAAGATATTATTATAGTTAGAGCTCTTATATAAGGATATTTCTACATCTAACTTCAAATGTTTGCAGAATTTTGACTTGCTTTGGATATTATTTCCTGGAAATAAATTTGCATTTGAAATATTCCTTCGTAACTAATTAACAATTTTGTAAAATTATTTTTTTTCCAAAGTTCTGCGTGTATTTCTAGGAGTACATCTGATATGTTTCATTTATTCAAAATATGTTGCACATTATATAAAGGCTTCTAACATGATTTATTTTTTTTTATGTAGGAACTCTAGTAAATCTCACGACTGCTGGGAAAAATTAGGAGTTCCATATGTAAAACCAAAACCTTTCTTCGGATCGACGTTGGACAAAACCAAAAAGGTTAGTTCCACATATTTTTTTCTTTTATATTTTATGAAGAAGTTAGATACTCATATTTTTTTTTCCACATTCAAATTCTTGGTTTATTGTACGTATTCGGTATTTTTATTCACGAGTCTTGTTTACTGTGTTTGATTAAAGTTTATTTTCAGGCTTAATTATTTTTTTTTCTAGAAAATTAACGTTTTTTCGGGGAAGGAGACATGGTGCTATTTTTATAAAAAAATCTTTGATTGAATGGTTTTCAAAATTTTTTTTATTGCCCCGTATTAATGTTTCCAAGCCTCCCTCGTCTATAACAAGGTTCTTTTAAAACAATTTCGATATCACACCGTACGAAATTTGCGATTATTACATCACGGAATCGATGCTAGTATTGATTTAGCCGCCCATCCATACTTTTTTTATGAATGCTTATTGAAAATTACTGAAAAAATGAATACATTCTCAATTTTAAATATTTTTAAAAAATAAAAATTGTGTGCGCTTTGACTTCAAAATGCATACCAGATTTTGTTATGTATTATTAATAATAATAAGAAAAAAATATCAAAACATTTGGCACCATTTGAGATGAAGGAAAACTAATAATTTTTTTCTTTCCAGAATAAATCAGCTTAAAATTTTAATTTGTCATTCGGATGTGAATAAAAACGAATATAAAAGTTATCATTATTCTGTGGTCTGTTTTTAAAAAAAAAACTTTAGAGCTTTCAAATTTTGCGAGATTAAACAAAAATATATGAAGAATAATTTGGGCTAAAAATATTCGATTTAATAATTTGACCGATTTTTGCCAAATAAATCATAGTGTCCTCTTAAAAAACGTATATCAATAGTAAAACTATTAGCTGCACAAAACTTTTCCATATTTTGAATTAAATGAATTATGTTAAAATGGAATTCGAAAAATAATTCCTGAAGTAAACCTGAATTTAAGAGGTTTTTTTTTTGTTTTGTTTACATAAATTTCTATAAAGCATGATTTTTGTTTTGAAATCAGATTTAGAGAGAATGCTAAGTCTTTTCTTCGTTGTCTTTATTCGATGTCGATCGCACAAGATCTCGCAGTTCACTTGGTCAGAAAAAAATGAAGCTGCCAAATCAATACCACCGGCCACTCTCATTCATTTTGAGGGGAGGGAGGAAGATTTAGAAGAGATTTCTCCCTTAGTCCGCGCGCGCATAAGAACAAATCTCATGAACCGGTTTCATTCTAAACCCATTTAATTTAAGCATTCGAAGAAATTTAGTTTTTGTTTAGTCTACACAATCCCTGTCTTTTTTTTTACTTTGACATTTTTTGAATATTATTCTGCATTTTGGTCTATTTTATAAAAGTTGGCATAGAGCTTCGAAACTATATATCCTAAGGAAAAAATTTTTTTTGTGTCTCATATCCACTATCACATGTTAGGATACCAATTATTTTTTCTTCGTGCAATATTATAGAATAACTTTAAATTGTTCCACAATTTATTCGAAACTGCTGTGAAAAAACAAGAATTCCAGTTATATAAAGGGGGAAAAATTATTTTTAGAAACCGACCTAGTATGCGGAAAATATGTCCTGTGATGTGAAAATTAAGAGAAAAATAATAATAAAAAATTTCAATATTTAATATTAGCTCGAAGGGGAAAAAATAGATGATTTTTTTTGGTCTCATAATAAATTTATTTTTCAACAATATAAATAACCCAAAGCGATGATTACTGATAAGTAAAAGTACTGAATATAACTGAGTGGAAGTATTGCGGCATTTCATATCCCCAGCTCTCTTCCCCGCTCCGTCAAATCAGACGGATACGAGCTTTCTTTCGTCTTTCACTTCATAGTGCACCGCAATTTAAAGTGTAGGTTTTTAAAAAATTTAATACTAGTGATCGAATCTACATGATGTTTTTTTCTTGTATCTCTTTAGTAGGTGTTCTATCATCGTAATAAATGTTATGAAAAGTATTAAAATGTCTATTTTTCTTTAACAAAAATTATATTTTAACTATTTACCATGCAAAAAGAACTCAAATAGCTTAAATTCATTCCTCTTAGGGCTGTACTTAAAAAAAAAAATTTTTTTTCATTTTATGTTCTTTTTCATCAAAAAACCAGAGAACATCTTTTCCCACGTAGGTAGGTTTTAAAATTGTGTGAAAAAGTTTTTTCCAATCCACTCTAATACTCATATCAAAATGGTGAATGATTCTTAATGCTGCTCAGTACTGTTGAAATGGCCTTTCCGGTAGCGTGTATTGCTCGACTTTAATAGACATCTTTTTAAACAAAAGTAAATTCTGTCCATTATATATGAAAGCTCTTTTTCATTCAAACTTCCATCATTACTGTGATTAAAAACATTTTTTTTTTAATATGCAGACCTATGATACTGTGCCCACAAATTCAAAAGAAAAAGTTCTATTTGAAACATGACTTTTTGTTTGGTAACATGCATACACCCCATAATTTTTTTTTAACTTAAATCCATTATATTATGAAATACAGTTCTTTCGCCAGAAATAACGAACTAAGTACAGTGTTTCAGATAATAGATGGAAACAAACTTCCACACCAATTCATTAAAAAATTATTATATAAATTTTATATTTTAAAACACACACACTTGATTAAATATATTCACCGGTACAATATTAGAATTTACTGTAAGCGTAACATATCGATGTCTTCTCTATTTTTTTTACAATATTTTTTTTAATGGGATCAATTCATGCGACTGCATAGTTACATGATAATGATAACCACGTCATTCCAGCCAATCAGTTTAAAAACTCGCGTGACGTCATAGTCACGCAATAAAAGCTGTTTTGTGTTTTCAGGTAATCAGTTCACGCGCTTCGTTGTTGCCAACTTTTGCTCTTTGCAGAAACTTTCTCTAAAAAAGTACATATGTGTTTTCAAAATGCATTTTATTTAAAAGTATATGCATAAAATAAGATTTTTTTTAAAGAAATGTTTTTGTAACTTTAAACACATTTACCCAATTATGACATTTTAAATTTTACCCAAATTTTAGAAATAGAACAAGAAGAACAATTAGTTTGATGTCTGTTTTAAATTCAATGGAGAACACGTGTTTGTCTTTATCATGTGGCAGACATGAATTGAGCCCATTACAGCAAAGAACGAGACGTAAGGTTTCGATACGCGAGAATCAGTTACTGGCTGACTGAAGTAAAAACACGCAATATCAAAATTAATTATCACGAATCTTGATATCCACATCACTTATAGAAGACTGAATTTTTTTTATCAATTAAAATATTTGAAAAATAGAATTCTCTTGGGGGAAAAAAATAGAACATTTAAATTAATTTATCGTTATAGTTTTATGTTTGAAAAATAATTATGAAGAAGCGCACACACACATTAGTCTTCAAACATTCTATTTTCTTTATGTTAAAAAAATGAATTATTTTTATCGTATTAAAAACTACATAATTCTTTATTGTATACATAAAATTCCTAATCAATTGCAGAAATACTGAATGAAATGTAATAGTTTGCTATAGATACGACTCTTCTGGTTCTAGTTAATAAATATTTATCTTCAAACTAATTGCTGAGAATTGGAAACTGTAAAAATTAATGAATTACTATTGTTTAGAAAGGAACTTATTAGAGACTAACTTGGAATATATGGAATGGTATTTAAAAGAAGGCGTATATGATTGCTAATTAATAAAAACCGACACAGTCATTTATATTTTTCTCATAGTTCTATGTTCTTCTGTATGTTAGTTTATTCAAAACTGATACAATTAAAGATTATCTAAATATATATAGAAAACAATTATTTTTTTTTAAAAATAAAGTTATTCGGTCTTTTTGTAAGTCTTAAAAGTGGAAAATTTTTCCTCTCTGTATTCAACTCAAACTTGGAGATTTTTTAATGTGCGTTCTAAGGTGAACACATATACGTAGTAGGATTCAAAAGTTCCCGCGGACTGAGTCTGTAACTTAAAAAATATTACCAGTTAAGTTGCTGAAACACACCTTCCTTCGAAATAATACACCCGAGCAACAGTACACTTTTGCCATAGCTTATAAAGTTCTACGAAACATTTGTGGAATGAATCCCTATTTAGCCATGTCTAATTCAGCCTGCGTGCACTTTTAACTTCATCTGCAGATTGAAATTGACGACACTGCAAGTGACGTGCCAGCTCAAGAAATATTCTTAAGTTTCAGAGAGAAATCAGGGGAGTAAGAAGGATGCGGTAAAACAATTGTGTTTTTTCATTTTCACTCCGTCGTTGTTTGAAGTATGATCTTACGTTTTGCCTCAGAAAACGTTTTGATGTTTTCAGCGGTGCGAGAAGTCTGTGAACGTCCAGAGCGTTCGTCGTCTTTGGCACTTTCCCTGCCTTCTCTGAAACGTCGATGATACTCAGAATCTTGCGTTCGCGATAGTGTATCACTGCCTTAAACATGCTTCAACATTTCACAAGTCTCCATAGCATTCTTTTCCAAGCCAACTCAAAATTTGATATTATTTTCTACTCAACAAACGCAATTTCTTTCAATCGCCATCTATTAAATGCACCCATCTACCAAATACGACTCCGTGGCAAGCCAGAGACCACGTGATTTGGGTCAAATTCTTTTCGAAAAGGGGAAGAATGCAGTGACACAGAAATTTTATTGTAATCGCTCTACTGCAAAAAATTTTCACGTTACAGGCTCATTTAGGGAACTTTTGAATCCTACTTCGTATATCCTTATTGCACTTTGTAATATTAATTAAAAAAGTTCTACTCTATCTATAACTATTTATATGCATAGTTTTATATACTTTTATTCGTAAATATATTTATTTTTTAAGAGAAAATAGTAAAACTCCGATTTGTAACCTGTGAGTTGATTTAAGTTAAAATTCTCTCGAATGAAATTATCTGTTTCTTATATAATTCTTATAAATACTTTTTTTTACAGCCTTTCCATGAAAATGAACTGTTAAGGTACAAAACATTCGGTCCGATATATGGGTAAGAGTTCTTTTTTGATGTTTGCAGATCTCATGTTCTTTAAGTGTTTTAATGTTTTTCGTCTGGCAACAGGAGTGGGTCAATAGCGGCCCAAATACACAGAAAATGTTCTCTATATTTCAATCGACAAACATTTGCGAGTAAAGTTTTTTTTTTTACATGAAGATAAGTCGACCAGTTTCTGTAGAATGAAAAGGAGGACGAAAAATTTAAGAAAAAATTACAACGTAAATACATGAAACATTTTATATTAATTCAAACAAAAATACAACAATTATGCTTACATCTTTTTAATTATTTACTTACGCGAGTATTTATCAACTGAATAATTTTTTTTGGTCAATATATCATTTTCTAATAAATCGGAAATTTCGGAATCAAAAATATATAATTCATATTTAATTTTACGGTAAGCGCTGGTGCAAAAGTATGAACATTCAATCCTGACTTCACTTGTCCGAAAATCATTACCAATTGAAATAACTTTATCCAACTGCTACCATTAGCTCCATCTTTTACCAATTTCAACACCTTGTTATTCCCGTTATTCTAGTTTATCAGAATGTAAACATACACTGCTGGGGTCACATAAAAATGCATCACCAAGAGAGGACCAGGGATATCACAGCGAAATTTATTTGGCAGATAATATGTTGTACAAAGATCAAACGATTAAAATTACAGCCTCTTCTAACGTGTGGATGATGACAATATCACACGTTAGAACACTCGCCATTGTTGGCTATAACCATTGCCACATGCTTCGGCGCAGAATCAAAGAGGCTTTGGATGTATCCTTGGGGTACAGCGGTCCATGCGGCTTCCACATATTGGCAAAGTTGATGTGGTGTTGTAGCAGGTGGTATATCCCGGGACAGTCGCTGTGCAAGCATGGACAACATGTTTTTGATTGGCAATACATCGAATGATCAAGCAGGCCTAATAATCAATTCAATGTGATGGATAAAGAAGAACTCTTGAGCATTGCGTGCCACGTGTGGTCGTGCATTGTCCTGTTGGAATATGGCTGATGGCAAGAACTGAATGTATGGGAGGACCACGGGCTCCAACACCTCAGAGATGTAGCGCTGACTGTTCCGTATACCAGCAATGCGTACTAGAGGGGTGCAGCACTGAAATCCAATACCATCCACAAACCATTATACCAAGTGCTGGATCAGTGTGGTGATTGCATAACGCAATATTTCAGCAGCCTTTCACTACGGTGTCTCCAAACTCAAATCCGACCATCGTGATGTTGCAGGCAGAAGAGTGATTCGTCAGTAAACACAATGTCGTTCCATTTCGTTGTCCATGTCCACCGTTCATCCCACCATTAGCGTCGCAAACACCTGTGGTTTCCAGTCAAGGGTAAACGAAGCAATAAACGCCTTGCGTACATTTCACTCTGCTGCAAAGGGAGTCGAATAGTACGTGCGGACATCGAATGATGCGTAATAGACTGAATCTATTGTGCTATGGTTCGTGATGTTGCTGCGCGATCTATCACTGTTCTGTGCATAACCCGCCTGTCATCATCGAGGAGGGTGTGATCGGTCCGTCGTTTCTTCCTGCATCTAGCGATGAAAGATCACACATCTCTGTTGCTTGATTATGTCCAACACATTGAGCGATTTGTCTGAAGGAAATCCACAATTCCTATAGGGGCCACTATTCGTCCTCGGTCTAATTCAGAAACTTAGTCAAAAGAAGCTCGATATCTTCCATGAGGTACAACTTACGGGGAAAAAAATCCTGCACAAAAAATACCATTGCCGCACTTCAAATCGCCAATCTGTTCTTCCCTTATATAGCCCTTATGGGTGGCACAACGATCACCCGTGATGTGCGTCTGCTCTATAATGCTACGATTTGCATTTTTGTCACCACCATGATGTAAATTCCTCACGGTTTGCATGCTTACTTCAGGGTGTTGCATTTTGTGTGTGTTTCTATCTGTGTTCATTCAGTCTTCTAATTTCCTCAAACAGACAATTGTCATCGATTTTAATATTATACTTTTCTTTGAATCAAAACTCAACACAATTTTATTATATTTTCCCAATTTACTTGCGATGAAGTGACGCGTAACAGTCCCGCCTGACCTCTTTGAATACTGAGATTAACAGGTTAGTTTTAAAATACTGAAACGGATGACAAGTTGGGAGACATTTTTCGAGGAAGTACATAACCTATGAAAGGACTGTCCTCCCTACAGGAGGACCATTGGTCACCTTAATGAAGATCAACTAGAGTAAATACAGATGCAAATTTTGGCTCACGGTAACTTGCAGGTCGTGATAAGAATTTCAACAAGCAATAACTCACTCAAAAAATTGTAAAATAGCGTGATAGGGTACATTTGTCTCATTAAATTTATTCAAAAATCAAATGTGCTTGTAGCTGTAGATATGAAATTAGTACACAGAAATAGATATAAAATTAGTAAAATTGCCAGCATTTTAACCAACTTATATTTATTGATTATTTGGTACAGTTTGTACCTTTTCTGAGATGCAGGTTGAGTAATGAAAGCTATCATTTTAAAAAGGTACGGCACTCTAGTATCTTCCACTTCCACAACCGGGTCGTCGAGCCAAAAAAATTGCCCACCCCTGTTTTACAAGATAATAGAAAATAGATACATTATTTAAAATTATACTATACTAGTGTCTTGTTTTTACGAACGTCATTTTATAAATCTGAATTTATATACATCAAATACTTATGAGTTTTATTATACGAGGGGTGATAAAAAAAGGTTACAAATCGAATAAAGAAATATTTATTAATAATAGACAGAGAATACAGAAGAGAATTAAGAGGCATATGTGCCTATCACCATTTCATTATAATCACCATCTATTTAGGCATTTATCTGAACGCAGAACTAACTTGTGTAACCCGTCTTGGTAGAAATCAGGTCCTTGTTTATCGAGCTTGGTCTGAGCAGATGTTTTTACAGCACTGTCTTGGAATATCGCAGCATATCACAAACGATATGCTGCATTCTACTGTAATGTCTTTATTACTTTCTTTTTCCTTCACGAAACAGCACGTCGTGTCAACAGAACAGGATTCTGTCTTTTCCAATACAGCAAAACACAAGCGCAATTCACCCGCTCTCCTAAAACGAGGGACTCTCTCTTCCCCAACCATCACCTTCGATGGTCAATCACCTTCTCCCTAAAAAACAGTAACATACCGCCTAAGACGCGCTAAATAGCACCAACATTCCATAATCTCTCGCCAACAGTAGCCAGTCACTACACTCAGTCCCAGTTCTGACGAGATTTCACGCAGAGTTACTCGTCGATCATTTTGAATCAGTTCTCCAATTCGTGTTGTTGAAGAACGCTGCCAGTCACTCCCTGCCATATTGAGGCTTTCAACATTCTGTTTGCCTAATTGAAAAGAGTGGTACCATTTCGCTATATGTTGTCTGCTCGTTCTTTGCCGATCGAATCACGGCTCGCACTTCCAAACGAAACCAATTTCCTAAGCGTCTTGCCATTTCAATCATCCTGAACCGTCTGGGAACTTTCCCTACTACTCGCAAATCACCTGCATAACAAGTAGCGCCATTTGTCTCCACTCTGGGGAAACAAAATTTATCTACAATAAATAGTTTTCAAATGCAGCGGCTTGTATCCTTTCTTTCTGATCATCCCTCGTCTATAATTAAAATTGATATAAAATAATATTTCTTATCCTTTATAATAATTTTAATCTGAGAGACCTTTTTATCGAGATCAATTCACTGAAGTAGATAATAATCATCACTACAAAAAGTACCGTTCTTAGAATAAAGTTCCTCTGAAATCTTTTGTTGAGTGTATGATGATTTTCATAAAATATTAAATATGTTTTTTTATATTATCGTTATATTAATTTATGTTTAAGCCACAAAATAAAATAAATTATCAATAATAGAAGCAAATTATCTGATTTTTAAAAAAACAATATTATGAAGCAGGCATTTTATATCCTCTGTTCCGAAAAACGATTATTTTTATTCGTCACGGTTTTCTTCTCGGATAATTTAATTTGTGGGAGAAATGATTTTGATACTAATATGATTTGATATTATTTTGAATTATTTTCCTTTCTATTCTGATGTGAATTTTTTACATCACAATAAGTATGAAAAAAATGCGGAACGAATATCACATATTAGGTATTTGTTCTCAAAACCCGAGATTTTACGAGATTTTATCGTGCTCATGCAAGGGGCAATGCATTCAGCGTATAATTCAACGCTTGTAAATGAATAAAAATCTTTTGTATATCTTATAAATATTAAATGTCGCTAGTGATCACAACATAAAAGAATATTATTCGTTGTAGTATCTTTCATAAAAAAAATATTTTATTTTATTTTCAGACATTTTGAAGGTGCCGCTCCGCTTTTGTCTGTTGCTGATCCCGAACTTCTGCGGAATATCATGGTCAAGGATTTCCAATTTTTTGCTAACCGAAGAGTAAGTTTTCCACATCTATTCGAATATATTTGCAAACATGTTATTCGCAGTTGGATCTGTAATGGACGAATCGATAAGCGAAATGAGATAAAACTATAAAAAAAAGTTCCCTAGAACGCGCGAAACTATGCTCTCTTTGAGAACCAAACGATATTTAAAATAAAAGCTTTATTTTTCGAAATATTGCTGAGAAAAATATCAATTCTTGTCATTATATACACGTGCATCATCAATTTTTTTTTACAATATCTCGGCAACACTTTTATTTATTTATGAGATTCATAGCCTTGGATTTATTTTTATAGAGCGTATTACAAAGCAAAATTCTCGAGGTGACATAACAGATAGGACGGACGGATCTTGGATTGGACGTTAAAATTTTAGTTGATTTGTAGTTTATGAACACTTTAAAAATCAAGGAATTTATCCTATTGATAGTTTCAACATAAGCATGATATGGAAGTAATTTTACTAATAACTTCTTTAAAAATAAGACCTTAATGAAGTAACGGAGACTTTAATCCAGAACACTTGACATAAATATTATATTTCACTTTCACTTAGAAGCCCATTTTATGAATACTTTTTTCTATTCAAATTTATCCATTTTTGTGGAATAAAATATATTCAGTAATTCATCTATCTGAACTATTTATTTTTTAAAAAAATTTGTAGACGAAAAAGAGAGAGAAACGAATAGGCAAGAGACAACAAAAATGTCGTTCACGGCACAGAATAGCTGGTCTGAAATTTTTAAGTCTATTTATCTTTTTTAAATTACATTAAATATCAGTTTTAACGTGTTTTTCAATCAGAAATTTGTTTTAAATATTCGAGTAAATTCTTCTGTAGCTCCTTTAAATAAATGTCATACGTCTAATTATAGCTATTCTTCATTTTTAACTGCAAGACTCCTACTAATTTTTAAACGAGGAGTCACGGATATTTTCCAAAAATAATTATGTACATTTCGACATCAAATTTCTTAGTTTTAACCTCATATAAACAAAAGAGAGAGAATCGAGAAACATTTCTATCTCTATGTTCAACGGAAGAAAATACGCATACGGTGCAAGCACGTGTGCTGTTTACACTATGAATGGACTATCGAATGTACGTAATCACTTATTAAGACAGACCTTGAAACATAAGATGCGTGGGATTTAATTTTTTAACACGCTTTTGTAAGTTTCACTTGCATGTAACGGAATCTTAGAACTCGATTTTTACCCATTTAAAAAGATCGGATTCATTCGAAATTTCGCACACATGTCAAGGACCGATGACAATACAATAATTTCATAATTTTGTCCCATTGTCCTTTTCAGGATCGTCAGGAATAAGGATAATCAGATTTGGCGACAATTCCAGATAAAACGTCCAGATTTGGCGATTTATTGCATATATCATTTTTAAATTTGGCGACTTGTTCCATGTACCATTTCCGGATATGGCGACTAATTTCATACATCATTTCCAGATTTGGCGATTTATTTCAGATCTAGCGACTAAAGAATAAGGTGTAATCCTAAAGCAACTGTTTTGAATTTAAAGCTAATTTTATGCAAGTATAAAATACACTTGCGGTTAATAGAAATAAAACAAAACAAAAAAGTTTTTTGTATCTGAGAAATTGGAGGGTGGGTGTGTGTTAGCAATTTCTAAGCATAATATAAACATTTTTCTGAAAATGAAAATAAAAAAAAAAAGGCTCGTGCATGTGAAAAAAAAATAATTTGCGTTCTAAGTGCTAAATATTTTTTATTTTTATAAAGCAATACGTTTAGAAGTGATGATACGAATTAACATGAAAGGAACACGTTTAAAAGGTGAATAAATGATTGACACTTCATATTACCATGCCTTTATTAACTTGCTTTCTTTAATGTCTGTCCGGGGGAATTTTGTAATTGATTTTAAACTGTGTGACTTCCCGAGGAGCTAGAGACTTGAAATTTGGACCATAGATGAGTAGTGGATAACAATGCATGAAAATGTTAAAAAAGAAAACAAAAACGAAAAGGAGGAATTTTATAATTTTTAGTCCGTTATATAAATACATGGTACATTAAAAAAAATTTTAATTCGAACTTTTTCTTCTTTACACACTTTTATTTGTTTGACCTGTTCAAAAGAGACGGAATCTAATATAACGATACGGAACTCATTCAAGGCCTCGTATAAACAGACATAATAAATACACTTCAGACCCGTTAATTAATATCCATTGAAGAGCAAGACTAATTCTACAGCCACGTAATTCCAGCTTCAAATATCAAACTCAAGAATAAATTTAACAATAAATAAATGATAGTTTAAAAAACTAAAAAACACGCTTTTATTGTAGTTCGAACTAAAAAAATGAAAAATAAATTATAGTTTGAAAAAAACTAAAAAACACGCTTTTATACTGAATCGAACTAAAAAGTAAAAAAATAATTCTTAATAAAGAATAAAATGATTAACAAGAAAATGAATGTCATTGTGGTAAAAGCGTGGGGTGTTCTATTAATGAATGAATTTTCATAATTTTTAACTTCTATTCCGAAAAGCTGAATTGGTGTAAAAATGTAGTACAAAGCACCCCACGCTTTTACCACAATGACATTCATTTTCTTGTTAATCATTTTATTCTTTATTAAGAATTATTTTTTTACTTTTTAGTTCGATTCAGTATAAAAGTGTGTTTTTTAGTTTTTTTCAAACTATAATTTATTTATCTGTATTTCGTGATATCAAAAGAGGAGGTTATTTTACCCCTACATTTTTTTAACTAAAATGAAAAAAAAAATCTAAAATTCATTTATTCTGTAACAAGGAGTTATTCTAAATCTCATTTATTTTCAGAGCTTTTCAGTACTTTTTTTTCCTTCTGTGTTTCAAGTATAGTGAAAAGCGTTAACACGAAGTTGAGGAGACTGAAATATTTTTTCGTGTCAAAAAAAAATTCGTGTTAAAGAATATTGCAAAAAACATATATTAAACAAAATTAAATTAATAAGACTACATTTTACTTACATAAATATGTATATATGTGGGATTTGAAGAGGGAAAGGAAGTATCACTCTTTTTCTTCTTTCCCGCCGGCCAAAATGATTGACACTCAAACTTTTCTTTTTATTCAAGGATTATTTATTTTTTCATATCCGTTCGAAGCGCCTGTAGTGCGAGCCGCTGATTGGCTGTCTTTTTTTTTATGCAATTGCATGATTTCGAAATGAAATAGTTTAGTCAGTCTGTGTTCTGGCTCACGGCATGTAGCCGACGGCTGTGTTGTTTAGCTCTTTAAATGAATGTAAATTGTCCCCTAGATGTTAAAACCAAATAAAATGTTTTTGTTAAACATTTTTGAGAAGTTATTTCTCATGAACTCTCACAGATTGGGGGTTCGTAGCCGGGATTGAATTTTAGGGAAATCCCCGCAGATTAGTTTGTCGGCTCTGATAGGCTTGCGTGAGAAAAAAACAGCCAACTGTCTCTCGGCTTTTAGGAAGCCGTTACGATTTTGTTCCGGGCTCCAGTTTTGCGGATTCCAGTATTGTTCCGGGCTCCAGTTTTGCGGATTCCAGTATTGTTCCGGGCTCCAGTTTTGCGGATTCCAGTTGTGTTCCGGGCTCCAGTGTTGCGGATTCCAGTTTCGTTCGGGTTCCAGTGTTCCGGATTCCAGTTCCGTTTCGGGCTTCATTCTCGCTCCGGCCCTGCAGTTTCCTCGTCTGGTTTTTTGTCCGGCACCGTTTCGCTTTTGTGTGTGTTCATCTATAGTCCTGCCTAGTGGACTCAAAAAGTTCAGTGATCTTGCTGTATTGCGTCAGTGACAGTCTCGTGTTTCGTCAGTGACAATCTCGTGTTTCGTTTTCACCAGTGTCCGGTGTATATTTCAAGAGTGGACTACCTGAAGAGTCAAGATAAGTACTGTTTTGATTTTCACCAAATTTTGATTTATGGTGCTATGCTTTTTTAGTTGTGAAAAGTGAATAATTTCAAATCGTTAACTTGATCAGTATTGTTGTTTCGATTATTGATATTTTTATTTGATCAATTTTAGAATAGATTTGGTAATAGTATTGATGTTTTTGAAAGTATTACATTACAGTGTTATATATTTTGTGATAATATGATATAATTCTTTTCATGCAAGTTTCGGTTGAATTTGATCAATTTTAGTATAGATTTAGTAATTTTATTGATATTTTTGGTTTTTTTTTAAAGTATTACAGTACTGTGTAATGTTATGTGCTAATAGGATTTAATTCCTTTTCAAGTGAGTTCAGTTATTCTTAATCATTGTGTGTGTTAAGAAATGCTTAGAATGCTAATTTCAGGTTATTTGATAACAGAAAAAAGTACATTTTCTTTCTTTTAAAAAACGAAAATAGATTTTATTTCTTTTGAAAACGAAAGTAGATTTTCTTTTTTTAAAACCGAAACTAGGTCCACAGTTGTGATTTAAAACCAGTGTTTATGAATAAGTTATGATTTATCTTGTCAAATAAGAATGAAAAATCTTTATAGTAAGTATTAGCTGTTGGTATAGTACCAGAGTTGAGTAAATCTTGTGATCCACACTGTTTGATAGTGCAGTACTAGGTAAGCATTGTGACTATTGTGTTGGTACTACATTGCACGTGCATATTGTTGAAAAGTGAACATAATCATATTACGTATAACATATTTGTGATTAATATCTCTTTAACGAGGTATGAGCCAATTAAATTCTAATTGTGTTTGAAAGGATAAAATTCACTGACTTGTGCATGAAGTCATTGCCTAACGCGCAGTCTAAATTTAACCTTGTTTTTTTTTTAAATCTTAAAAGTTGTTAGGGTGTAATTAAAAAGATTATAAACACCAGTGGTGTGCATAACAGTGCATAGTTCTTGTTTGTTATGGTAGATATTATTTTTCAATATAAAGGTAGTGTCTTTGAATGTTAGTATTGGATTTCTTTTTGTTTTTTTCCAATTATAAAAGTCAGTATTGATAATTTTTAGAAGCTAATTATTACTAGTGCCTCATTAAGTAACGAACTCTTTCGTAATGGCATTTTTAGCGAAAGGTAAAAAGGCGGATCTGGTGAACGTCTGTGAAGAACTCGGTGAAAATGTTCCACCGAACAGCAGAGTTCCCGACATTAAGCACATAATTCTTGAAAGTAAGAATTTTAACGAAGAGGCAGTCCGAATTATGTTGGATAGAATAATCGGAGAAAGACTTGAAGAAGCAGAAGCTGAGCGTCAGCAACTTGAACATGAAGCTGAGCGGCAACGACTTGAACGTGAAGCTGAGCAGCGACTTGAACGTGAAGCTGAGCAGCGACTTGAACGTGAAGCTGAACAGCAACGACGTGAAGCTGAGCAGCAACGACTTGAACGTGAAGCTGAGCAGCGACGACTTGAACGTGAAGCTGAGGCTGAGCAGCGGCAAATTGAATTACAACGTTTAGAGATCCGACGTTTAGAATTGCAGGCAGCCCCAGCAGCCACGACGCCCCCTGGAAGAACTGAGGAGGTTCATCATAAGATCCCTTTGGCACAAATCACGCCTAAGTTTGATGAGAAGAAAGATGAGATGAGTCTTTTTCTCGTCAACTTTGAGAGGCGAGCTGAGATGGCCAGAGTACCAAGAGAAGAATGGGTAGTTTACCTACTCCATGTGATGCCTCCGGAGATCTCTAACATGTTGGCGAGGGAGACAGCTGAAAACGCGAATAACTACGACTATGTTAAGGAGCTGGTTTTGAAAAAGTACAAGTTGTCTGCAGAAAAACTTAAAACTCTATTTTACAGACATCAAAAGGACCCTGAAAAGACTTGGCGTAGTTTCGCCCACGAATTAAGTTGCTACTTTAGGGAATGGATTTCTACTCTAGAGATAACCACTTTTGAAGGCTTAGTAAACCTACTTATTGCTGAGCGAATAAAGGCAAAAGCTCCTGAGGATATTAAAGATCATTTTTTTGGAGAGTGGCTCGAATTGAAACAGCCTGAAGAACTCGCCAATAAATTCGACGAATTTGAAAGCTTAAAAGATAGCTTAAGAAATAACCACCACGGTAGGAAACAGAATGAGAGTCGTCCCAGTCATAACGACAAATCAAGGTTCCAAGATAATCGCAGAAAACTTAGCGACAACCATGCAAGGTTTAGAGACAACCGTGGAAAATATAATGACAACCATGGTAGATCTACAGAGAATCACACGAGATTCTACGATAAACGTCAAACAAAGACTGAACCGGGAGGCAGAGGTTCCATGCCAGCCCAAAGCAAGACTTCTGGACAGAAGAATTTTCGTTGCTATGAGTGCGATTCTCCTGACCACCTAAGAAATGCATGTCCCGAATTAAGAAGAAGTCAAGGGAATGAGATCAACACGCACTCTGACACGCATCCTGTTCACATCGTCAATGAAGTACCAGAAGAAGCAATAGAATATCCAGATGTAGATTTGCAGAAGTTTACAAGACAGGTCAAGATAGGAGACTTTGTCGTCACAGCCTTATTGGATACAGGCAGTGTACGCAACCTCATACGTTTTGACGTCTACAAGAGGATGAATCCAAAAACTAAACTTTGGAGAGAATCAACGGTCCTGACCGGACTTGGTCAGGGACAAGTTAAAACACTTGGATCCTTCAGACATGTTGCGGAGATAGACGGACACGTTTGCCGTCTAGACTTTCAAGTTGTCCCCAGCGCAGCTCTTAAGTTTGAGGCAATCATTGGGTCAGCATTCCTCGCCCATGCTCCCTGTCCTTTTCATGAAGAAAAGGTGAAACCAGAATCTCCAGATTGGATTTTCAACATTTCGAAGAAAGAAGAGCAAGACGAGTTAGACCTGCGACACATTCAGAATGCTGAAATTGCCTGTCGCGTTGAAGACATGGTGTCTTCGTATCAACCAAAGAAGACGGAATCTACGGATGTATCAATGAAGATCATCCTTGAAGACGAAATACCAGTTTATCAAAGAGCTAGAAGACTCTCGTTTCCAGAACGACAAGAGGTCAATAAACAAATCGACGAATGGATCAGAGATGGAATCATTCGCCCTAGTTCGTCGGATTATGCTAGTCCGATAGTTTTAGTAAAGAAGAAAGACCACTCAACAAGACTCTGTGTGGACTATCGACAGTTGAACCGGAAGCTGGTAAAGGACAGATTTCCACTTCCTTTAATCGAGGATGTACTAGATAGACTTCAAGAGGCTCGAGTATTCACAACCCTTGATCTGAAGAATGGCTTTTTCCACGTAAATGTTGACGAAGACAGCAAAAAATATACATCTTTCATTGTACCTGATGGGCAGTACGAATTTAATAAAGTCCCGTTTGGCCTAAGTACAAGCCCAGGAGTTTTCCAGAGATATGTAAGTAGCATTTATAGACAACTAATAAGTGAAGGTACAGTAATAACTTATATGGATGACCTAATAATACCTTCTTTGGATGAAGCAGATGGTCTTAGAAAGCTAAAGAAAGTATTTGATTTGGCAGTGAAATATGGACTTGAATTCAAGTTTAAAAAGTGTCAGTTCCTGAAAAAAGAAGTTGAGTTTCTTGGGTACGTTGTGAAGGAAGGAACCATACGACCTTCAGATTCGAAGACTCAAGCAGTTAAGAATTACCCTACTCCTAAGACAGTTAAACAAGTACAAAGTTTTTTGGGTTTAACTAGTTACTTCCGGAAATTCATCCCAGGATATGCCGGTATCGCCAAACCATTGAGTGATCTACTTAGAAAAGATCATCCGTTTACGTTTGAAGCCGTACAGAAAGAAGCTTTTGAGAGACTTAAGGAGACGCTGTCTGAAAGCCCTGTCCTAAGGATATTCAGGCAAGGTACAAGAACTGAGTTGCACACTGATGCGAGTAAATACGGCTACGGTGCCGTACTACTTCAAGAAGCTGATGACGGAATGTTGCATCCTGTCTATTATATGTCCCGAAAGACTAGCCCAGCCGAAGAAAAATACAGTAGTTATGAGCTGGAGGTCTTAGCCATTGTGCAAGCCCTCAAGAAGTTTAGGGTCTACCTATTCGGCAATAAGTTCAAGATTGTGACAGACTGCTCCGCTTTTCAGATGACGATGAGCAAAAAAGACCTGGTTACACGTATCGCAAGATGGGCCTTCCTCTTAGAGGAATTCGAATACGAAATAGAACATAGAGCAGGACAAAAGATGCGACATGTTGATGCATTGAGCAGGTATCCTATAATGATAATTACCGATACTATCACAGCAAAATTAAGGATATCCCAAGAAAAGGACGACTACATCACCACTCTTAAGTCCTTATTGAACGAGGGCCAAGATCAAGAGTACTTCATGAAGAATAAGATCCTGTATAAGTACGAAAATGGCGAGAATTAGTCGTAGTACCAGAAGGAATGCAGACAGAGCTGATCAAGATGGCTCACGAGAAAGGACATTTTGCAGTCGCCAAAACAACAGATATTGTGAAGCAAGAGTTTTACATTCCGAAATTGCAGTCTAAAGTGGAAAACACAATAGCGCATTGTATACCATGCATCCTTGCAAACAAGAAAACCGGCAAGAAAGAGGGGATGTTGCATCCAATTCCCAAAGAAGATACCCCTCTCCACACCTACCATGTAGACTTCATAGGACCAATGCCCTCGACAAACAAGAATTATCAGCATATTCTGACTGTCGTAGATGCGTTTTCGAAATTCGTGTGGCTCTATCCTACGAAGTCCGTATCCGCTGAAGACGCGTTGGAGAAACTTAGACTCCAACAGAAAACATTTGGAAACCCAGTCCGGATAATCACCGACAGAGGAGCAGCGTTCACATCGAACAGCTTCAAAGAGTACTGTGAAAAAGAAAATATCCTGCATCTGCAAATTGCAACAGGAGTACCACGTGGGAATGGTCAAGTCGAACGAGTTCATAGAACCCTAATTCCAGCACTGACCAAGCTTACCCTTGAAGACCCCACGAAGTGGTTCAAGCACGTGCCAGAAGCACAAAGAATTTTGAATGACACCATCTGTCGTAGCACTAAGTTTACACCATTCGAACTTCTGACAGGTGTAAAGATGAGAAGCAGCGAAGACATCGCCATAAGAGAAATCCTTATCGAAGAGATGTTCAAAGAATTCAACGATCAAAGAAACAAGCTTAGATCAGAAGCTGTTAAAAACATTCTCAAAATCCAAGACGAAAATAGGAAGCAGCACAACAAGAAGTGTAAGGAAGCTACCGAATACAAGATCGGTGACATCGTGGCCATCCAACGAACTCAGTTTGGAACTGGTCTAAAGCTTAGACCCAAATTTTTCGGACCATATGAAGTGACTCAGGTCAACGGCAAAGGAAGATACGAGGTATCCAAGATAGGGAATCATGCAGGCCCAAACCAAACGACAACAGCTGTCGACCTAATGAAACCTTTTGGATAGGCATTTTTTTTTGTTCCTTAGTAATTTTCCTTTGGCATTTTTCTACGTGTGTTATTTTTATGGCTCATACTTCCACATACTTCTACTGTGCATTTATTTTTAAGTGTTTAATTTGTGAACTTTTTTTTTTTTTTAATTTGAAGTGTTTATCATTTGTGATTTATTGTATTTCTTTTCAAATTGCTTCATAGTGTATTTTTATGTCAGTGTTATTTTTGAATGTAATTTGATTGTAAGCATTACAGGATGCTTCCGTTCTAAATTGTTTTTATACTCGCGTTCGCTGAGGACAGCGACATGTCAGGACGGCCGAGTTGTGGGATTTGAAGAGGGAAAGGAAGTATCACTCTTTTTCTTCTTTCCCGCCGGCCGAAATGATTGACACTCAAACTTTTCTTTTTATTCAAGGATTATTTATTTTTTCATATCCGTTCGAAGCGCCTGTAGTGCGAGCCGCTGATTGGCTGTCTTTTTTTTATGCAATTGCATGATTTCGAAATGAAATAGTTTAGTCAGTCTGTGTTCTGGCTCACGGCATGTAGCCGACGGCTGTGTTGTTTAGCTCTTTAAATGAATGTAAATTGTCCCCTAGATGTTAAAACCAAATAAAATGTTTTTGTTAAACATTTTTGAGAAGTTATTTCTCATGAACTCTCACATATATGCATCCATTTAATAAAAATCAATGAGACAAAAACACTCACAAGAATTTAATGAAATTTAATACAAAATTTAGCTGTACCAAAATCTTTACAGGTTTTCGTCTTACGTTCTTGATCAACAGACTTAAGAAACTCCATCTTCATTTTAAACGAAATAGCTGTTTGCTTTCCCCTGAGCTCTTTGCTATTGTGCTCGTAAAAAATTCTTCTAAAATAGAAGAAAAAAAACCGTCAACCAAACTCACTAATTGTATAGTGGTTAGTGACGCTGACTGAGGTGCCGTAGGGACTGGGTTCGAATCCCGGAGAGAAGGCATGGATGTCTGTGTTGTAATCCTTTCTTTGTGTTGTAAGCCCCCGTGTGATACATGGTGTGGTGCACGGGGCTTACAAATGTTCTCAATAAAAAAAAACTCACTAATTTTTATTCACACTACAATGTACTCGTCACAGAATTCCAAATCCAACTGATGAGATTTTTTTGTGTGGTGTTTGTAGCGGACAGAGGTGGAGGGTGTCAACAGAGGTGCATCTACTGCCGCACCAGCCATGTGGATGATACTGGGCCCCAAGCTACAGGAGCCCCAGCATGTGTAATATTTGGACACTTTCAAATAAGTTTTATTTACGCGATCATTTTTATTTTCTAAAAAAAGGGCCCCCAAGGAATTTTGATAAAGGGCCCACTTAGGACTAGCTACACCAGTGACGGTAAAAGTATCTTAGATAAACAAAATTGACTCGTGTCACAGGCTATTCACAGAGGGTATTTTGAAGTCAAGTTACCCTCCTTTCTACGAAACATGTGAAATCATCATTTCAGACCCTCTTATTTATCGCCTGCGCGGTTGATATATTCCGTATTTAATTCATTCCCACAAAAGAAATCTTTTCGTATTAAGCGATCTTCGGCTTTTGTTAAGGAAAAAAATGCATGAAAATACATAGTTTGCCGGTACCGTTGAATTTTTCCGTATTAACCAATATTTCGTCTTAAGCATTTTCGCGTTAAGCGTATTTCACTGTACTTTATTGTAAGAAAACGTTTGTGGGCACAGTACCCAAGTGGTCTTGGTCATGAACTCATGGCCGATACTTTTTGTCGAGTCACGAGTTTGAGTCCCAATTACCATTAAAGAAAAAGAGTGTAGAGGAGGTGATGCATGTTAAATCTGTCGTGGCTTAACGTCCACGCGTTAGAGTAGTAGAAGTATGGTGAAAGAGGTGTGCTATCTCGTTAGACGTGCTGTCTCGTTAGTTTGACGTCGTTCAAAATTAAGCGGTCCGTCGCCAATGACCTTTCTTCAATTGCGAAAGTAAAATGTTATGAACCAATTAATATGGAATACGAATATTACCCTCCAGTGAATCCCGGCCCTTGTCGACATCGAAGGGAACGAGATGGCCGATTTCCTTGCCAATGAAGCCAGAACACTTGAACCTGGAACTTCATCTACTACGGTTTTTGATGCCAGCGCAGTCGTAAAACAAAAGCTCTGCTCAAACCCAAGAAAAAAAATTCTCGCTGCCAGAATCAAATTATAGCCGAGAAATTACGACAACAATAACTAGACTAAGGACAAAGCATTGTAAAGGCATGAAGATTCTGCCCGATGGTTCCAGATCATATGTGGAATGCAGGCACTGCCCAGGCATGCAACTCGATCCCAAACACCTTTTTAGTTGGCCTTTCAATGTTGGTGCCTTTTTAAAATAGACAATGACTTCAGAATGGACTTTCTATACTCGGATCGTGCCAGGGATGTTACCACGGCAGTGATTCACGCCCTTTGCAATATTTGACTATATCTTTCTTTTCTTATTACCACCTTTGCACTTTGTTATACACGACACCAACAACGAATGTTATCCTTTTAACGTATATTTCACACACACACACACACACGTTTAAAGAGTGCCAGGTGTCATTTTCGTCACTTGAGTCGGATTCAAAATTTACCAGGTCCCTTATTAGTAAGCCTTGTGTTGCTTCATAGTGCGAAGTAAATTAAAATCAAATCAACGCAAATTCGCCATAACTATAGAAAAGTAAATTTCCCATAATATATCATTACACTATATGATTATGTCATTACACAATTTTTGTGATTCAAATTTTATCAACATTTGAACACTATCACTTGTCATAATTTCATGTTTATTATTAAATAGTTAATAATGGAATCCCCTTAGATATGCGTTTGTTCAACTTCTAGAACTCCACTGATCATTAAATGGGTAATTTATATTTGACGAACCACTAATATGAATTTAGAAAAAAAGGTAAACACAGTTATACTTACAATCAGAAAACTTTTATTTTATTAATGTGAAATGCACATATTCATCAAAGGTAACAAAGTAATAATGGAATAATAATTAAAAAGTAAATGTTAACTTTGTTTGAATATTTCACGATTTTTGTGTAATGTCCCAATATTTTTGCAAGCCATCAAAATTTTTTCACAGACAATCGCTGACCTTGGTGATAGTTTTTAAGCATTCATTTTGTCCATAAAAGTACTTATAAAATTATAAATCTTATTTTCATGTTTAGTTTTTAATATTTTTTGTCTCGTATATAGATGATGTTTTATTAAAAAAAGAAATTCAAAGTTAGAAATATGAAAATCAAATCCGTCTTAATGGTGTGTGGTAAATTTCTTATTTGACCAAAGTCCCACATTTGATACAGATCGATTGATACAGAATGACAGAATGTGAGCATTAATACATGAATATTACAGTTACAGTATTGAATGAAAAATAAATAGATTGTTATTCATCTGTTTAGAAAACAGATGACATTGTTGCAACAGCTGTTGGATATGCTAGTATCCCCAGCAGAGCAAGGAAGTGTATAAGTCAATGTGAAACGGGGCTATCCGTGAACCTGTCACTAATCCTCTTGGGTAATTTTATTTCTTTTTAATTGTTGTTCTATTGAGAACTTTCTACCGAAGAAGATGACTTGAGTTAATCAAATGAAGGGTTCTATTTAAGCATTGACTTTTTTTAAATATGTGTAGTGGAGATAGTCTACGAGTAATTGCTGACTGATCAACGATTGTTAAAGGATGATTTCGTCAATAAGATACAGCTTAATTATAACGACCGGAGGTCGAACAACTAATAACGGAATTACGGTAAATTAGACCGTAGATATCCAAAGGGTTCCAAGAGTAAGTGAATTAAAGTATACTTAAATATTAGGTCTTCTTTTTGCCGTGTTATTGCTCCTGTACTTTGACGCAATAACACGGTGTGCATTTCCTACCCTGGGATGTTAATTTAAGTGGGAAAATAATAAATTAGAATTCGAACTGATTATGGTTGATTTTTTCTTGAACCCCCAAACACCAATAACCCCTGCGCGAGCATCATGAATACATATTATAAAGAATTGCAAGAATTATCACTTGTCAAAAAATTATATTTATTTTGTTATAAAAAATTATTTTCAAAACATAAATGGAGGGCATTATGGCATAGTCGGGTAATATGGCATTGGTGGTTTCAATTGGTAAGCTAATTAAGACTTCATAAAGCATGTAATTATTAATGTGTAACATCTTTCCTCTCGATTGCTGGAGATTTGTGGGAGTGATTTCGTGAAAAGGGACGGAAATGCATAACAGGAAGTTGGGGAAGCGCGCGCTATTCAGTGAAGTTCTGTTTTTTCTCTTTCATTCGGGAGGGGCTCCGCCCCCATCCCCCACCCCCTGCGGTCTAGGCCGTGGGATCTTTGTTTTTGTTTTCTCACTTTAGGATCAGAGGAGAAGCTAAGTCCTTTAGGCAGAGACGTGGTTAGACAATGACGAACGTGTTTCGATACCTGACTTCGATTGCTGTGTACAATTTAAACTACCGGGCCACAGAGCAGCTGGTGTTGCGGTCTTTCGCAAACAGAACAACTCCCATATTGTGGCTCCTCATATGGATATTACTTATTGTCAAACAAGTGGACTGGATATTGTTAGTCAAGATATTGGGGACATATGTGCGGCAAAATGCTTATTTGAAAATGGACAAACAATGATTTCGGTGGTCGTATGCATTTCTCCGAATCAAACGGTTCAAAAACTTAAAGGTTTCCTGCATTTTTTATTTTTACCATATATTGAAAATGGGGTTCTGCTCTTTTTTTTTTAAACTATCACTCGCTTCCCATGATTTTGAGTGGTGATTTTAAAGTTAATTTCAGTTTGCTAGAAGCCGAGCCACTCATAGCTTTTTTGAATGATGAACTCAAGCTCAAAATGAACACAAATCGATATGTTTTGACAACTAACAGTGGTATTGACGCTATTTTTCAACGGTTTTTAAATACTTTGAAAACACAAGTATATGTGTCATATTTTAGTTATCATAAATTATCATTACCGCTCTTCCCCAATTGAACAAGAATAATTATTTTTGATAAAAAATTGCATTACACCTTGTGTTAATTAAATAAAATTTTCATTAAAGATATAATTTTTCCATACAAAATTATTTCCAATCATGCTCGATTCATTTTTTCAGGATTTAAGTTGCTATTGCGAATTTACCACGATAACATGTGAGATGTAACACATCGTATACGACTACTGTAAGGCTC
>BMAO01027567.1:0-21076 GCA_019973975.1 Trichonephila clavata | reverse complement strand
AATCGTATATACGTAATAAATATTACTAAAATAAAGTATTTAAAAATTATTTTTGAAGAATGGAATGAAATGACATTTTGTTTAATGATGAATCCTACTCCTGCCTGTTACATCACGATGGTCAGTTTTGAGTTTGGAGCATCGTGGTGAGAGGCTGCTGAACTCTTGCGTTATGCATTGCTACACTGGTCCTGCACCCGGTTTCATAGTTTGGGATGGTTTGGATTTCACTGCCGTACCCCTAGTATGCATTGTTGGTACACTAACAGCTAGCACTACATCTCTGAGGAGTAGAGCCCGTGCTCCTCCCTACATTCAGAGCTTACAATCAGCCATATTCCAACAGGATAACGTGCGACCACACGTGGTCCACACGTTCAAGAGTTCTTCTTTACCCATCAGATTGAATTACTTCCTTGACCTGCTCGTTCTTCCGATCTATGGCCAATTAAAACGTATGACCCATGCTTGCACAACGTCTCGTCCGAGATACACCACGGGCTGCGGCGCCAAATCAACTTTGGCAATATAGGAAACGCGTGGACTGCTGTACCCGAAGATACATCCAAAGCCTTTTTTGATTCTATGCGAAGCGTGTGGCAGTGTTTAAAGTCAACAATGGTGGCACACTAACTACTGATTTTGTCATCATCCACACGTCTCCGGAAGTTTTAATTTTAATCGTTTGATCTTTGTATAGCATGTTACTTGCCAAATAAATTTCGTTGTGATATTTCTGGTTCTTTTTGGTGTTGCATTTTGTGAGTGGCCAGCAGTGTATGTTATTTTTTTCCACAGTATTTTGCTTAATCACTTACAAATGAAAAACAAATTTATACTATATATTTATAAGCAAACATGTGCTTGTTTAGCTATTGACTAATATGTCCCTACGCTTACAGAGTTCCATGAAACTGGCTCAGTAAACAGGAAGCCACAGAAAATAAGCTATTGTAACACAAAACCAGTGTCTTGTTTGTATCAGAAGAAAAGCAACATCAAAGAGTTTCAGGGCTGCTTGAAAATCAGAATGTGAAATAGTTCTATTCGCACACGTTTGATTTCAAAGGAATACGTCTGACACATCCCAAGAGAAGTATCTACTTACAGAGAAAATAAGGACCAATAACTTAAAGTGGACCATCCAATATTTGGAATCAACTTTGAAAAATGCAAAATAGTTATATTCTGAGATCAATCAATATTCCATCTCAATGGTCCGTATGATCAACAGGTAATCCAGCGTAAGGTTATTGAAGTACTTAACACTGAACGTTTTGTGTTTAAAATGAAAAATCTTATTTCTCAGGCTATCAGAGGTTATTTATTATACTAAGTAGAGTAGTAGATAGCTTGATTCACACACACAAAGCATTTACAAAATATTTACAAAGTCATTTCACTGCGGAAACCCTTGTCTACTATAAAGGACCACTATGTATCTACCTCTAAATACATTTCTTGGGTTATTCAGCGTCATTCCATACAGAAAAAGTAATAAGTATCACATGCACGAACAATGCAAATCTGTTATATATGCATTGCATATTTTTTTGCTGTCCTTTCTTTCATTTCAATTTTCTATATCTAAGAAAATAGGATTGCAGATCAGTTACATGGACCTTAAAATGCATTAGAAAGCTTCGGTTTTAAATTCGATTGAAATTCTGTGGAACCAAATGGAACGAAAGGTGTTGAATAGGAAACTTGGATCATAGACGAATCAAAGGAATAACTTACTCTAGTGAATACCACTCATCTAATACAAAACTAATTTTGTCTATGCCTAAAGGCTGTTCAGCTGACATCAAGGCTAGGAGGGTATTAGTTATTTGCAGTCGATGTTAATATAATTCATATTTTCGGATATATCATATTTCCAGTTTTGTAAACAATACGGAATGAAGTTAGCATGTACCTTTGTTATCACAATTTGTTTTGAAAGGCTAATTTCTTAGTTACACTTCATGAAATGCAATAAATATGTTCAATTTACATTTAAAACCTTGAAAGCACATACTTTCTTCCATTATCTGTAGCAGCTGTTGGCATTGGTTTGTATTATAGTTACTGTTTTCCCCTTAAAACACTGATTAAAGCAAATGGAACATTTTTTCTGTATAGCTCCGTATGTAACAAAATATTCATATTTTTGTTTCCGTTAAGGTATTCATTACAACCATACCCTTTCCTCTTCAACTGCAAGTTGATGTTAAGTACAATATATGTCTAAGAAAAATACACACTGTTTTTAGTTGCTACTTAAAAATTACATCAAACGTTTGCTGCTAATTTTTGGGCAAACAATTGACATTCTAGGAAGAGTTTAATTATATAGGATATGTAAAATAACTTTTGTGAAAATACTTTGCTAAATTATTTAGTTACAAAAAATAAGGAGAAAAGATTAAAAATACCCCTCGTATTTTCTGTAAAGAGGAACAAAATTCCTGAGTGAAATAAATACATTTTTTTTTTTGTGTGTTCGATGCTTCATTTATTTTTAGAAATTTTATTCCATAAACAAATAAGCTACATACATCAATGCTGCGTTGAAAAAATGGCTTGTTTGCTGAGTTTTTTTCCAAAGTTTTCACTATGCTTAAAAGAAAAATTTAATGCTTATATAAATAGAACACTTTCCTAATTTAAAGCAATAAAAGATAAATTATTTTTTGAAGCCTTTCTGGAATTCTAAGTATTAAAATAAGTTTGAATCAATATATGCTTCTAAAAAATAAAAGTTATTTCAGTTTAATTAACTTACTTCATAAAAAACTTAATAGTTTACTTAAGAGGTATTCAACTATAAGCGAAAAAAATTTTTAACGAGACATGGAGATTTTTTTCATGTTTTACACATTTATTTAAGCCAAAGGAAGAGACTAAAACTGTAAAGAAAGAAAATTATACCCAAATCGGAAAAAAAAACTTCTGAAAATACATAAAAAAAACTGCAACTAAAAGCTACCAGATCTGAACAAACGAAATTTCTTTTTCTTTTTAAGAACAAATTTTCAATTTTTCAACGTTATGGTTACATTACTATTGAAATGACCTAAAGATAAGAGATATTTAAGTTTTCTTACCAAATTAGAACCTTTTATTTAAATCATTATACGAAACCGTTTAAAAAACGCCTGTTGTATTTATATAAGGGATGTTATTAGTTTATAATAATGCAGTGATTTGTACAAAAGTGGTTCAAACAATTCAGATATTACATGAAAAAACACAAAGTAAAAATAATTTAATTACATTCGTGACTTTTTTCAGCAGCCCTTGTATTTGTTTAGAATTTTCCTGAAAAAAATGCATTTTGCAGAAAATACGTTTTATAGTTCCTAATTTGCATGCTGCACACACAACACACACACACACACAAATGGCATCCCTCTTACTAATACAAATGTAACTTTTACTAGTTAACGAGAAATAAAAAAAGAAAACTTGAGAGTTTTAAAAACCTAATAAGTTGTTTTACAAAATTAAGCCGTAAAACATTTTTGCCAATTTTTGACAAATCTGTGATTTTAAGGTATCCAACTACCCTACAACTGAGAATTTTACCAAAAATTGAAAATTTTCTTATGATTTATTTAATAGGCTATCTTATTAGCTTTATAAAAATACCAAGTTTATTATTTTGAGTTCCTAGAACAAAAACTACAAGTGTTTTAGTAAAGCAGATGCCATTACTTTAAGTAAGATGTCATACTTTAAAACACGTTTTACTCGAATTGTGTTTTTTTGAAAATGCTTAAACGGGACAGCGCGATTGCTGAAAAAGTTTGAAAAAATAACTGAATTTTTTTGTGCGTGTTCTCTATAATATAGTAAAAGTGTTTTAACCATCAGATTTATCAATCACTGTTTTATTAAAAATTGCAGTCCCTTATGTTAGTATAATCACTTTTTATGCCATTTCATATAACACCTAAGATAAAGTACTCTAGCTTTTGTAAAAATTAAAATATTTCTTATCCTGAAGTTCATTTCAAAAATGAATAACATAGCAATACATCAGATTTGAAAAATTGAAAATTTCTTCGTAAACATTTGGTACAGAATGAGCCCCGTTTATGTAATTTTTTGTAAATTTTTGCCAACTTTTCCCCATTTTAGTAATGATAATTTATTTTTATCTTCTTGATTTTAGCATTTTTCTTAAAATGTTCTAAAAAATTCTAAGAATCCCCAAAAAATCTCCATATCTCCATTTTTTTTAAAAAAAAGTTGGCGCTATTAGTCGGATACCTTAACAAGTGTATTACCAAGTGTATAACAAGTGTTTCACACCAAGTATATATCTATGTGCTTCTTACGGAGTCCAGTATTTATATGGTTCTTCTAAAATTTTAATTGTTCAGTTGATGTATTAAGCTGTCGCATTGGAATGTTTCTTGAGAACTTTAGTAGCAAATCTTACTTATCTTACAACACATAGTATTTGTGTTTTGGAATGGAATTGTGTGTGTGTGTGTATTATCTATTAATGTAAATTATAACTTACCTCATAATGTCCTTATAGCTTCATTTCGCTTATAGCATGTAATGTTGAGAGATGCTTTGTGTTTTAGTGTTTTTTTCTTTCATACTCTATGAATTATAATCTGTTTTATTTAGGATAATTATTGATAGCATTAAGGAAATCTTATCTATGATAACGTTTTAAGTGATGAAAATTCATTCATTTAATATTTATTAAGTTCAAGTTTTATCTTACAATATCCCTTGATCATTTATATTTATTTTTCAGATAAAATCATTAGCCTTCAATAAATTCCTGTTAAAAATAGTTATACTGGAAAATATAACAATAATTACTATTCAACAGTCAGTATTTATGTTGTACAAATTAATATAAGCTAACACAATTATTCAAAAGGAGTATAAGCTATTAAATTTCCATTGATTAAAGTATCCGACTACTTGCGATAACTTTTTTTTTAAGAAAATGGAATATGGGGATTTTTTTAATGATTTTAGATTTATTTAGTACATTTTATGAAAAAAATGTTGAAATTAAGAAGAGAAAAAATTAATCTCAAATGGGAAAAAATTAGTAAAAATTTACAAAAAATTACATAAATCGGGCCCATTCTGTACAAAAAGTTAATAAACAAATTTTCATTTTCTCAATTTTGATGCATTATTTTGCTATTAATTTTTGAAATGACCTTCAGGATAAGATATACTGTAATTTTACAAAAAAACTAGAGCCCTTTATCTTAGTTATTATATGAAATTGCTTAAAATAACATTGATTATATTAGCATAAGGGACTTTAAATTTTGTAATAAAACAGTGTTTGTTAAATGTGATGGTTAAAACCCTTTTACAATTATACAGAACATACACACCAAAAATCAATTTAATTATTTTTAAAACTCTTTTAGCAATCGCTGTCCTCATTTGGGCATTTTCAAAAATTCATTTTTCAAGCAAAACATGTTTTAAAGTATGGCATCTTGCTTAAAGTAATAGCATTTGCTTTTACTAAAAATAACTTGTAGCTCTTGTTCTAGTAAATAAATTTTTTTAAAAAAAATTGATATTTTTATAGTGCTAATAAGATGGCTTATAAAACAAAATCATAAGAAATCTGTCATTTTTTTCTCGGACAAAATTTGCGATTTTTGGGTAGTGGGATACCTTAAGCCAGTGATTCCCAAAGTAGTCTATATAGACCCTAAGGGTCTATGACGACTTTCAAGGAGTCCACATCAGCCAAAAATTAATGTGGGGGTTTATGATGGTGGCTCTAATTAAACTAGACAATGATTTTAATTTTAGAAAAGTTTATAATAAATGGAAACTAAATTTTACCTATTTAACAGATTTATTTTTTAATTTAATGAGGTTTATTTGCATTTACTAGGTGACAGCATAAATTTTATTATAGAAAGAACCATTTCAGCTTTTATTTCTTGAGTTAAGCTAAAAAAGGTATAATACTGGAGATCCCGAATTTTCTAAATTTGTCACAGACAATCTGTCAGAACGTTTTAACTTACGTCCAACATTTAAATGCCTTTTATTCAGATCATTAAACCAGGTTTAAAAATGCTTTGACTATGGTAATACCACAGTAGGCAATGAATTCATATGGTCATATTAATAAAAATGCCACATTACAATAGGAACTAACCGTAATAAGCACTAACGAATATCTAAAAGTTTAGAAACGGATGCCAGCAAATTGGGTTTAAAAAGACAAACCTGTTATTTGTCCCACCTTTTTGGAATGTCGTAAGGAAGTTTTTCATTGCTTTTCCTAGTGTGAAAGAGCTTCACACAGCATGGCTGTCAATCTCCAAAACAAAAACAAACAAAAAACACTGGACACTAACATAGGAAATTTAAGGTTTGACCAGACAAGATTTATACCAATTCTTGAAAATTTGATGTCGTAGTGCTAGAGATTCTTCCCTCCCATTAAACTGATTTGTTTGTTGTTTAGTTAGTTTATTTAATTTATTTATTAATAATCTTTTAATTTAATTAATTAACATGTGATTTTTAAAATTTATACACTATACTTCATTACAGTTAGAATATAATTTTTTAAAGTAGGAGTAGTAGTACCATCTGTCAAAAATACATTTAAGTTGATAAATTTGCAAAAATTCAATATTAATTAAGTAGGGGTCTACCCACAACCAAAAAACATGACAAAGGGTCTATGAGACAAAAATGTTTGGGAACCTATGTCTTAAGCTATTAAAACTTCCTATTTATTCTGTAAAAGTAAATGATTAGGTGAATGAGAAAATTGTTACTTATATTAGCACAATATTTTCACTTATTTTTTTTATGCATTTTATTAAAATAAACTGATTTTTTATTTTATTATATATTTGTCAAATATATATCCTCTCATTGACCTGTTCCTCTCTTAATGTTTCCTGCATTCTGTCAATTGCAAAGTAGGTCATATTAGCTTTCAAAAGATCACTTCCTTAATAATAACTAGTTAACAGCATGTTTCAAAGCAGAAATTCTTGAAAATAAGTAGAAGGGCAACCTTATTTTCAAGGGAAAGTTAAGCCGAAATAAATTTTTCGCTCCTTTTACAATGCAGTAATTACTATAAGGTCGAAAGCGAGTCTGTTAAGGGACTTGAATTATCTAAGTAATAGCACGTAGACACACACTGCATTAATGAGAAACGATCAATCCTTTGTTCCCGTTATTTGTTGAATTGATTATATTGATTAAGTGTCCGCTTTACATTAAGTGTCAAATCAGCCTGGCTACAGCAGCCTTTTCGTGTAACCCTCTCAACTCTAACTCACATAAATCTGATTAAGCAGGCTCATTTTTAAGGTTTTAGTAAATTGCTGCCTTTACTTTGTTTCAATAAAAATAATGTTAGTAATTTATTTATTTATATTTTTTATTTGCAGAAGTAATTTGCTGAAAGTTTTTTCATATTTTTGAAATTTTTTACCTTAAGAATCTCGATTATTCCACGTAAAAAGTACTGAACGTGTATTTATTCCAAGAGCAAAATGCAGAATGTCTAAAAAATTGCAATTAGGAATGCTTAATTTATTGAAATCTAATAAAATTTAGCAAAACACATTGTGATTCAACAGTATTTTTCAATTTAGACACAAATCAAAACTAAAGGTACATGGCATGGGGATGGTCTTAAGGCAACTGGGTATCATTCTTACAATTCTTTTTTATTTTTAATTTTTGAAATTTGATTTTAATTGTATTTAATAAAGGCCATTATTAAGTATTAACTCCATACACAAATTTCAAGTTTGTTGCAAAAGTTTGTAAAATTTAAATTTTTTGAAGATTTTTTAACATTTCTTAAATCTTTAATACTTTTTTAAATATGTGCATTTTCTTTCAAAATTGTTTTCGAAGTACCTTATAACATATTACATAAAACTGTGCATGTTTTTTTATGCTGCTACTCATTAGTTTTACATTAATTTTTTCGTTGTGAAACATACAAAAAATCTCGGAACACCAACTACTTTGATTTTGAAATTTAAAAAAATAGTACCTAATTTAGAGCTAATTCCATGCACAGTTTTACAAAATATACATTTTAGAACATTTGTAAAAATTTCACATCCCTACTTCAATTATCAAAAAAGTCTTAGGGTTTTGATTGATAGTATATGATCAAAAATTCAACATGGAGAAATATGAGTTTGAAGTTTTCGTTCCATGAATAGCATGATATAATATTCAATGAATAGTCTGAAACTCTTATGAAATGTTAATTAGCTTATTTAAAACTGCTTACCATAAGAATTTGCAAAAATGTAGAACAATTAAACAGTATACCGGCATAGTCATTATATAGAAGAAAACAAATGAAAGTTCAATATTTCTCATATAACTTTATCTTAATAATTAGAAGGGGAAAAATACACACACACCTCAGATACACACACATATACACATCTTTGAAATTTTGCAGGCATGTTTATAATAATTTGAAGTATCATGTAAGCCAATAAAAAAGTTCGCTAGTTTGATGATTTTTTGGGTAATATGTCGCCTTAAAGTTTATCCTCCTTGTCGAAATTGCAACGTGACTCAATCTGTTCCTGCCCACATCTTGGCTTGTTTTGGTTGCCATAAGAGCCATTGTCTCTCAAGTCTTTCTACAGTTTTTCATTGTTTAAAACGCACGGATTCTGAACTTGATCTAAATGTTTCTGTCTGTCAAGTGGGATAAGAAACAACAACATATTTTTTATTTTGTAAATACACAAAATTAAATGATTAAAAAAAAATCATAATATTTAATTTCAATATGTAACCGTTTTAATTTGCAATGCAATCATCTGTAAGAGCTATACAGTATGACAGAGACATTATATATTCAGAATGTTGGTACTTATTAGCTCAACAATACAGCTGATTGCTTTGTCAAAGAATTCTTAACATTCCCTGCAGAGTTACAGGGAATGGATTAAGTGCTATGATACGTCTCCCTAGAGCAGCCTAAAAGTGTTGAAATGGACTCTAGTTCCGGTAACGTGCTGTGTGCCTAATAGTTTAGCTATGAAATAATTTTCCATCAACGGTCTGGGTTTTCTGACATTATTGTATTTAAAGATTATGAAATCATCCGCGCTAAACCAACGTATGGACGAATAATTGAATAAAGAATGTTGTATCCATATCACTTAACATTAATGGTGTATCTTGGTATACTATACATATTAGTGAAGCAATCCAAATAGATACTTGTCCACACATATCCAAAGGACATATCAGATATATGTATTTCATTGATATGACAGAAAAAATAACACGTTCCTGGCTTCTGCCAGATTAGCAATTAAAAAGTTTCACCATTTTTTACATATTTAAATGTCTCTTTCAAACTTTTCTAAGATGAATCTTGGATCAAATGGAAATTATCTCCTCATTTATGTTATTATACATATATAACACTATTTGCTCAAACATTGGTATCAGAATGGATGTGATAATGAAGATGCGAGCTATTTTTTACATTAAAAATAGTTCTAAAGCAGACATTCTTCATTTTTAACCTCCAATATGAATTTCTTAAAAATTTATTTAAAATAAACTAAATGGTATTCCTAAAATTTTTAACCATTTTGCAGTAAATTAAAGGTATTATTTATTGTGTTGTTTTGGAATTTTCTATCTCATTTTAAATTCCTTGCAGTGTTTATAAATAACCCAAAACAAGTATATAAACTATTGCTTTATAATTTTATTTTCTGAGTTCTTTTTCAAAGAAAATAACTTTGAGATGTATAAATAAATACTTAATTGGAAGTGATTGAATCTGCACACAAATGTAAATTCACGACAATATTCTGTGTCGTTTTTAATAAATGCAACATATTAGGTTTGAAGTCATTTCATTCAGGCTTATTTAATTGAAAGAGTCAAGAGTATGTTTCCAGCATTCACTTATCATCATGTTCTCTACTAATACTTGTCACTTTCTACATCGTTTCTCCTGTTTGTAAACTTGGGTAAACACAATCATCCAACTGAAAAATTGAATTTTGCGCCATCACATCTGCACAGTACATTTACATAAATTGAGTCTTTTTCTTGCAGAATTGTAGTTTCTCACTATTTTAACATGGAGACGAAACTATCTTCTAAAATTATAATGAGTGAAATCTCTTTTTTATACTAATGATAACGTTAATAATTTACGGTTAGCGAAGGTAGTTTATTTTTGTAATCTCCATGTATAAACTGAAGCCCGACTTCTGATTATCAAAGCCTTAATAAGCACAGAATGTAAAGAATCAAATCAGGCATAGAAATACATATTGGTCTTTATATTAATTTTAAGAATTTGCATAATTTTCTACAGAGACAATATTAATGTGTGTATAATTATTTCAATAAGTTATTCAAAAAGTTAGTCAGCTATTTTTGCTTGAATTAACGTATGTTAAGTGACTGGATACAGTCCTCTAAGCAGTTATAATTTGCAACACATTTTTTCTTAAGCATATTAATTTCTTCAGTGATTTGAAGTTTCCAAGTCAAATAGAAAGTTTGGGTATGTGCTTCAAGCATTTATTTATAAGGTATTATGCGTATTGACTTACAAGACTTTATTTAATTTCACATTGACTTTAATAATTATAGTTGGTTCTCATAATTACTCAAGTGTTAATCGTAATTTTTCGATATAATTTCATCTTTTTGATCATTCAATAAAGGGAACTGAATTTTAATGAAATAAATATCAAAGCTTTTTTTGCCACAATATACAAGGTGATTCAAAAAGAAGTATACAGTTTCAATGCACTATAAAACAAGAAAAATTTAAGATATTATATGTCACTTGTAACAGAATTGGATGGGACCATTTTAAGTTTTGTTAGAGACAGTCACAGATGCTCTATGTGTGAACTCTTAGACATACGGCATACATTGAGCCGTTACTCCATTTCTAATCAAAGGCGTGCAAAGGTATCAAGTCCATTGATAGCGGCTGTGATACACTGTTCCGACTTCCTCCAGGACTGTTACTTTTGCACAAACAGTCCGTAATTTTAAATTGTTCATGCTATTGTTCGATAGATTTTCTAGATGTAGGTTCTTCTTCGAATCGTGATAAAAAAGGACGTTGCATAGTGGTTGTGGATTCCATTCCATAACACAAAATAGCCTTTTACATAGCCGACACCACCATTTTGACTGACTTGTCACGTCACTCTGTGACAGATCTATACGCGGTTCTACTAATCCCTTCATGACTCTTTAAGGAAAATATTTATTTCAACCAACTTTCATCGAGTAAGGAAGCGTGATTATGTAAATGAAGTATATTATATAAATTCTGTTTTTGCGAGTTCATGAGTTGACACTTTGGAGTTGGCAAGTAGGAGTTAACATAAAGTCATGGAGTTAGTGGTTAGTTGAAGATTGAAAGAGAGTGGAATTAGAGGTCTTGGAGTTGTCCAGGAAACGAATTACAGAGCGTGGATCCCACGACATCGAACAAACCGAAGAGATCCCCTGCAAGTTTCCAGAGTAAGATCCGATGCATAAAAAGTACAGGTATTGTGCGCTTGATTAAGTAGAAAATAGCTTATTAGTGTGTGACGTAGTTATACTTGAGAGTATTTAAGCTATCTTAGATTCAATAGAGAGTCTGTAGTAGTATCCCCGTGTTATAGAATCTCACCTCTGGGCTCTACTGTTTAATTATCTACCTTAATTATAGATTTGTATTGTGTCTGATTGATATTTGGAATTAATAAATTGATAAGATTGAAATCATGTCTGTTGGGGATTATTGAGTTTCTCCCACACATCTAGCCGGGTTTACAGGTAGGCAAGAGGGTTCAGAGTCGAGCAGGAACCGACTGCTATCACAACTCCCCTCAGGCCACAAACACTAACTTTACGAATACATCAACCTTACGGTACGCTGAGGTTATGACCGTTCTTAACAGTTACTGTTTTACAGCATCTGGAAAGTGTATACTTCTTTACGAATCGCCCTGAATAATGGAGTTTCTTTCCATTTTTATAAAATTGCTTCATTATTAAATAATTCAATGAAACAGTGGTCAATGACTTAAAAAATTACTTCAAACGTGTTCCAAAAACAAAAGGCTGAACTATTCCAGTCAAAGAATAAATATCAAAGTAGCTGACTTTAGTAAAATATATAGCAATATTCAGAAATTCAATTTTGTTGGTATTTATTCAAATGAAAATTAAGAGCATTTTATGGATCGTATAATTTATGCACTTTAGCATCAGAACTCTCAAACTAAAATTTACAAGACCTAGTTTGCCAATTAATTAATATTGTTTATTTGTTTTATAACGTATTTAGCTATTCACATTGAGGTAAATTGCTGTATGGCTTTACGCATATAACCTTGATTTAATACAGTTTTTTTTTTCAATTCCTACTATTAGCTCACACAACTCTCTCTCCCTATATATATATATATATATATATATATATATATATATGGAAGAAATTTATATAAAATATAGAACATAACAGGAAAAAAAAATTAAGATCAAATCTAATGAAATACAAATAAGAACCTAGCGAGTCAAAATGCAATTTCGGACTTAGGACCGAATAAGTGGGTTAAACTAGTTTGAAGGCGCCAACCTTCCCCCTTTGCAACTCGGTAGGAAAGACCAAAATAAAATAAATAGAAATTTAAAGTATAAAAATTCTAAGTATAAAAAATCCAAAGTATAAAAAATCTCATGGAAATATGAAAGAACAAACGACTACTATTAAGCAAAAAATTCTCCCAAAATGTTTAAGCAGAAAAATATCAAAAGAATTACCCAGTAAAAGGATTCTTCCAAAAATATTTTTTAACTTCTGCTCACAGAGCTTATTCCAGGAGATCCAACACTCTTGAAACCGATGGAAAGCTTTTATATGTTGTGATAAAAATCTAAATTGCACTTAAACGCATCCTTTATACCAGCTTGTAAGGAAGACGCCAAGAAAGATTACATTCAAATTTGGTAGGCTATAACTTGGTTGGTTGTCACAAATGTAGAAAATTGGTTGGTTGTCAAAATGTAGAAATTTGGTTTGGTTGCCAAAAATGTAGAAATTTTCAATTTATAAGATTTTTAAGAAGTGTGTGGATAAAATAAACTGTGTGAAGAGTGTTAAAACAGAATCTTCACAGCAAAACCACTAAAATGCTGACTTTGAAATCCTATTGTTGTATGGTGGTTTTGAAATCAGAAATAGCAAGACGATTAATGTATTTGTGATGAATATATGTTCTTAAGAAATTAAAAGGATAGTCATGATCTAAGCAGCATTGGAAGAATTTCTTGATATTATTAAATTTATCTATTTTGTTGGTAATTAAGTTATCATTCCTAAGTAAAAAATTCAAAACAATATTTCTGTAAATTGATAGATGCAAATTGCTGTTCCATACAGGAATTTTAATTACATGGAAACTAAAAGAATCTCTTTTGTCATAAATGTTACAGACTACTCTATTGTCAATAAGATGCAAGTCTAAATCTAGGAATTCAACCATATTAGAGTTAAAATTAGTTTTAAGAAGGTTGAGATTGTCAGGGTAGAACATAATATTTGGTTTAAATTCACTATTTTTACCAAAAATTATTATATCATCTATATAACGGTAAAGTAAGAAAGATTCATCAAAAATATGATCAATTTCAGAAAAAATGTAAATATAGGTTAGCTAAACTATTACTGGCAGGACCAGCCTGAGGTAATCCTCTGATCTGTTTAAAAAGATTTTGATCAAATGCTATGAAATTTTCTTGTAAACAAGATTAACCAGGATATCAAATTTTTCCTTTTTCATTGAATTATGCAATTCATATTTATCATAAATTAAATGTAGAACTCTAATCATATCATCTATATCAATAGAATTAAAAAGGTCCTCGAAGTCAAAGCCGTGCATGGAAAAAACTGTCATATCCTTCGTGACTCTAACAATCTCTAAGCTATTTTAATTATTGCTGTGTGTTGAAAGCTATCGATAGTATTTTGAAGAAGGGATTGTAAAATCTTCCCAGACTTCGTTATATATGTATTATACCCATTAGTAATACTACGGAATTTTATTGGATTTTTGTGGAATTTTGGTGTTAAAAAAATTCGTGGGTATTTAATAGTTTTGAGATGAATATTTAATCTTTTGTTTAAAGCCAAAAGACGATTATCATCTTCTCTAATGCTGTGAATCGACTTTTGAAATGCATTATTCTTTAAAATATGATCACTTAATAATTTACTATAAAAATATTTACATATTATTGCATAATTAGCAGAGACTTTATCAACATAAGTTATCACGAAATCCTTTTGAATATTATCTATCGATACTTTAAGGTCTTTATACATAATTTCATTTTCAACTTTGAAATCCAATTTTCCAATTTCTATTGCTACAAGGGATCTAAATTGATTGAATGCTTCTATCGGCATTCCGTATTTAATAGCCATTTTAAGGTAGAAAGTATCCAAATCTCTTGTGATTTGTTTTACAACGTTGGATTTATTTTTTGTGATCATAAGTCTAAAGCCAGTACCTTTTTCCATAAAATTTCTCAATAAATCATCTTTTACAATGCCAAGGCCTCCAGTGACAACGTGCTGATGATATTCATCGATATTATATATATATTATATATATATATATAAATATAATATATATATATCTTGTTCAATTTTTCAGTCGTTAAAAATACTTTCTATTCATACAATCAAGTTTTTAAACTTGCAGTGGATGACCCTTGATGCTAATGCATTTTTTTTAAATATTAGTTAATTAATTGCCAGTTAATTAATTTAATCAATTACCGGTTTACCATGCCAACTTAGATTCGTTGACTCTGTTGTAACAATGTAACTGTTAAAATAATGACAAAAATTGGCGTCGAAAACCGGTTTTCAGCCAAACTAGCAAAACCTGGTGAGCATTGTTGCAACAATGCAGACAAATCATGCTTTTTTTCAATCCTACTAAAATCTTACTACTATACTCTCTTCCTATATATATATATATTTATTTACAGAAATATCTTGTTCATATTTTCAATCGTTAATTTTCTTTCTATTAATCCATTCAAAGTAGGAATTGACTGGATTTTTTTATATTATTGTTTTAAAATTTCTAATGTGTACTCACAGGTATTTATTTAAAGAAGTATATCATGAAAATTATTGTTGTATACCATAAAAGATATTTTGTACTAACATTATAGAAAATCTATGTTTATATGTGAATTTCCTTTGAAGTTTTCCGAAAACATTTCAGGGTAGCATTAAAACTCACAAAAAAAACCTAAAATCTAAGTCCTTCTCTCATTTTATCAAATTGCTATCAACTCTCCGCTTGGGAGATTTATCAAAACCATGCTCCTACGTGATGGAAACAGAATATAATTAAATATAATTTGGAAATACGATACAAGTTGCACCTACTAATGAATCTATGTTTAATCCTAAATACTGATTCACACACACACACAGCGAATCGCTATCAAAGTCACCATCTGTACAACAGAATGGTAATATTTAGTGCACACAGATACGTCTCAATTAAATCTGATTCTCAATTATTCCTGAGATTCTTCCTTATAATCTAATGTATCATCTTGCCTCTCAATTACTCAGATAGTTCCTACAGAATTACATCATTAAATTTGAGAGAATCCTACAAGGATGATATTAGATAACAGGATGGTATTTTTAAAACAAATTCCGAAAACACTTGTTTCCATAAATTAATTAGTCTTTGAATAAACTTTCGAAAAATGTAAGAGGAATTAATCACACAGAGTCAATAGCTCTATTCAAATATTTACGTCAAATCTACCAGACACCACTTTACAGAGCCTGCATTGTTTTTTTGGTTTACTTTCAAAGAAATATTCAGAGATAGAGGTAGACTCACATATCCCAGAAAACAGAATTGTTATTTTATTTAAATCAATAAAATAACAATTCAGTTATTTTTTTATTTAAATCAATAAATAAAATCAATTAGCCTATAAAGAAAGAATAAAAAATAATCTTATGTGAGCAAAACAAGAGATACCTCAATGAAACCGAAGGAAGAATAATTGCGAGTAGAAACGGCTATGAAATCTATGTCTAATCTATATCCACACTTGATATATCACTGTCAATGTCAGCGACAATATAAATGAATTTCAATACTTTCTACACCAGTCTAAAATCAAATAATTTCTCCTTTAATCTAGCTTCGTTTTTATTTTATAGAAGAATTTTACGTACATATCTTAGTTATAGATCAATCCGTGACCTATTTGTATAAAACTTCGAAAAATCAACACGAAGTCGCTGGAAATAAACTCAATAGAGTGAATAGAAACATACAAAAAGACACAATAAAAACAAGAGTGAACTTGACAACCTGACAAATAAAAATGTGATTGAATAATTCATTCAGACTTTCAACGACATGTTAAGAAACCTAGCATTAACCTTAGAAATAGATGTTTGTAATCCACACTATTATTGGTTTTAATATATATTACAACATTGAGAGAAGAACGCACGCGATTCAATATGGTTATGACTAAAAGAAATTTAACTATAGTATACGTATGTGACTGCGATCTTTATATTAAAGTTTTATTGGATTGTATTAAATTATGTTTATTTATTAGTTGGTTTGAGCTTTTAGGTTAATATAAACCAATCTGCGACGAGAATATATCCACAGAATTTATTAATAGCTACATGTTTATTAACTTCATAAAATATGAACTTAATTATAGTGCTGATATTATATATCCAAGGGCTGATTTGGATTTGTAAATTTATAAACGAAAACTACATCGTACTCCTACTCTTGAAGACAACATTGAAGAACTTCAAAGAGCAGCTATAAGTCTTATTTTAAATAAAATATTTGCCCCTATAAATATATCATTCTGATTGTATTTTTACTGATATGATATATATCTCAGGAGAATATAGACTCTTTGAAGCCTTTCAGAGAGTAAAAGCCCCCTTTATTCTGCATCTTTCCTTTTCTTTGGATATGACAAAAGTGGAGAAAATGAATGTAGCCACTTTTCCCCCGTAAGACTTGTGAAGTCCGACGTTGCTCAAAAATCACTTTTAAAATAAAATAGCAAGAAAGAGTTTTTAAAAAAAATCTAGAGCAGTGGTTTTTCTATCTCTGATAACACTCAGAGGGGGTTCTCTAGATATCAGTAAGCAGAACGGCACATGCATTTCTTATTTCAATAATATCAACTCTCCAACGTTTCTTCCCCCCCCCCTCCATTCTTTTGAAATTTCCTTTCACGTGAACGATTTCACGATGGGCGGTTAAGGGCGCTATCGCGGTGAAGACGATGTACTTATCCGTTATTACACACGATGACAATTTTCACGGCTCATCGGGTCCGACATTGACTGAGGAACGTGGATGAGCTTCATTCATCTCTATTCCACAGGATGTTACCGCCGCCTTTTCAAAGGAGACTTAGGTGTTCTTTATGACCCTGTCAAGCGCTTCCACATAACCGTTAAATTGGCCGGAAGTCCCCGATAGGTGCCAAAGCTCCTTCAAATGATCCTACCTCTCCTTTTATTCTAGACGTTCTAACGACATCACGGGAATAATTCTCTTAAAACGCTTCAACAACTGAATCTTCGCTCCGCGATCTCGTTAACGCAAGTTGAATATGCGTTAGAGTGCTGGGTTTCCCTCGTCTACAAGCCTAAATGTTAAATGCCCCATTCTAAGACTGATGAACGAACGCACTTTTTCACCTTTCCTGGAGTATCGATCGCTCCAGACACTTTTAGCTAAATTCACATAAAGTAATTAAATTCCATAGCGGCGGATAACAGAATGATAAAAAACACAACACCGCTTCAATTTTTCTTCATGGCATGCAGTGTTTTTGTACCTTTAAATGATTTATTTTTATTTTCTGTGACTTATTTTGAGCTCTGATGTCTTTTTTTATTACTATCCCTTAAAATTTTACTCGTCTTGCGATTATAAGCAAGCGCTTGAAGTATAAAAAAAACTTTTTTCTTACAAAAACTGGTTCCCTCTCTCTATTTTATTTTGTCAAATCTTAAATTTAATTACTTCTGATTATAATATTTTACATTTAACAACAACAATAAAAAATAAATTTTGCACAAATTGTTTTTTCAGTATAGTCAGTCATACTTATCTCTAAGCACATTTATAAAAAAAGAGCAGTTATTAAAACACAAAGAACACATTTTTATTATATCAACCAAATACTACTACATTCCTTATATTTAATTTAACAAATGCAAATTTTTTTATTTCATTATTTCTAAGAAATAGGCAATATGTCTTAAGTCTTATGAAAACATAGTAGTCGAATTGTTATTTGTTTATCGATATTGAACGAGACCAGGTATGATATTTTATTGAGACATGAAGTTTACAGAAATACTCATATATTCAAAATTTTAGAAAAAATTGTTTATAAAATTTTTACTGCAGGTAAAAATATTTTTAACAAGGAGAATACCTTAGTCTTATTAAACTGTGGATTTCAGACATTTTTGTGGATTCAGGATTCAGGATTATTTGTGGATTTCAGACAAAACAATAATTTCCTTCCTTTTCTCTTTTTTCTCCATCATAGTAAGATTAATTTCATAAAATTCCACTCTATTATGCTTATAATTATTTCCTAATTGGTTGTATCGCTAAAAAATATTTCAGATATTATTGTAATTAATTTAAAATGTACGGACTCCGTAGCAGGCATGCCATGAGTTCGAGCCTAGTACCACTAAAATCCTACCGTATAAAAGGGGCGATGCACATTAAATCTGTCGAAGCTTTAACGTTCTGCCGTCGGTGTAGCGTGGCGTGGAGCTAAGGGGTGCCATTCTTAGGAGTCGTCATCGTCACTTGATCTGGTTCAAATTTACGAGGTCCGTCGTCAAAAGCCTTCTAGTAGCTGAATAGTGCGACGTTAATATTCACTCACTCCACACGAACGGGAATATGTTTAAGCCCGATATATTTAACGTGCATCGGCACCCTCTGCACGGTGGTTTTCAGTGGAATTAGGCTGGAACTCTTGAAACGCTATCCACAAGTCTATGACCCTAACACCTGGCTACCGCTGCACACTTCGCATTTAAACTATATATTAATAGTTGCTTTACTTCATATAACAATGAGTTTTACCAACTGAAATTTATTTCAGAGAACAACTATTATAAAACTAAGTTAAAAGTATTAGAATTTGTTCTATATGAAAAAAAAACCTGTTTGTATACTTAAACTTGACATGAGGAAAGAAGCAACCATGATTTGTAGTAGCCTGGGAGATCCATATCATTGATACGGCTAATACGAAGACCACTACATCCCTAAGAGAGATATTAAAGCCTAAATTTCTAGCTAAAAATTATCGGTTGACTAACACTTCTACTAAGGAAAACGACTTTGATATTGCTAGAAATAATATTTTTTCCTCCATAATTTACAAGAAAAGGAACATGTTAATGATTATGACAGTGATTTTTATAAATTACATTTCTAATGAAAAAAATTAAGTTTATAAAAAAGATTAACTATACCATAAGAAAATTAAATGTATTGCATAAATAAATAATGATTTCGCAATACTGCTCAAGAAATACATATTTTATAGGTACCATATGTCACCATACATGTGTGTGTTTTGGCACTTATTTATTATCAAATAAATAACCATACTTAGTGTGTCAGTAAGTGCAATTTTGAATTCTGAAAAACTAACCTTTCGTAAACAGTAATACTAATTACTTAAATTCATTTATGGCAAAATAAAGATATTTCTCAGTAATGAATACGTAAATCAAAAAAAGCTGAGGACAAGTATAATCAGTGAAGTATTAAAAATGGCCCGAGAGAAATACAATAACTTTCCTGTTTCCACGTTATGATACAGTGCATTGTTAAGAAGAATACAAAACAAGTAAACTTACATCAAAATAAAGAAGTTAATAAGGTTATTTATATTCCCAGCTGGAATGTCTAGACCCAATACAGACTGTGAACAATTAGATTTTTATGATTTGTGAGAATTATTTGTTCAGAGTGAGTTAGTATCCTTTACATATGTTATTTGAAACAACTTTTTCCTCCTGCTAATATTCTGTTATTTCTGCTTTTTTACTTGCAAGTGTTTTACATAATCTTTTCAAATCTTAGAGGAATTGGGAAACATTTTTGCAAATCATTATAACTTCTTTAATGAGTTTAAAAATGCTTTAAAGATGTTTCATATCGACGTTTTCCTCACTTAAGTAAAACCTTCAAAGTAAATCAATTGTCATGTCAAGAAAAATTAATTTATTCTCTGAAATCAATATTCAATAATGTTTCTGTATTATGTGAACTTCATATAACTTACTTCGAACATACTATTCTTCATTAGTATAGAGATACAAAGTTCCTCTCTTACGTACTGTTGAATGTTAAATTAATGTGAATAACCGGTTCATATTGCGACGGAAAAAATTTAAAATCTAGATTAGACTTTGAAAAAGTTATAATTTCTTACAACCTACATCAGACAGAATTTTTTGACTAATGTCAATATCCCAATTATACATTGATGTGCAAAAATTAAATATGAGGTGGTTTTCCTTACGTAACTTCATGCAAAATTCTACATGTAAATTTAAATAAATACCATAAGACATAAGATTATAAGATTTGAAAAAAATAAGCACACATTTCAAAAAAAAATCCAATAGATAAGCTAGTTTTATTAAAAAGTTAGTTTCAAGAACAATTAGACAGATCAAAATTTTATGCCTGGCTGGCAGGAAGAACCCAGCTTTAAGTAAAGGTATTGTTAACTCTGAACTCCCCATGCAAAAATTACATCAGGTTATTTCCATATTAAATACAAGACTGTCAGCAAGTTGTTGGGACATTGCTGCTCATACTTGTAGAAACGCCAGTCTCAATTTCAGAAACGTTTCTGAGAGGTAATGACGGGATGTCCTTTTGAGTATCCACCGTGTCCAGATAAATTTAAATAAAATGAACTTTTTTGTTGGCTAAATTGT
>BMAO01027566.1:0-22439 GCA_019973975.1 Trichonephila clavata | reverse complement strand
TTAAAAAGCATGCACAAGCAATATCGGAATACGTAATTTTATTGAAAATTTACCAATACAAACACTTTAAAAATATCAGAAAAAAGATCAAAAAACACACATGGAAAGCATCAATATTGAAAAACAGCTGATTAAAATTAGTCAGGAATGGGAGGAAATGTTTTGAAATAAAGAGCCGTATCTCTATTGCCTTTCATATGCCATCCAAAACCCAATAGTGTTAGCTACCAATGAATTGTACGTAACCACTTTTTCAGTTCTATGCTTCTACCAATATTAAATGAATTTAATTTTAAAATATATGTTAAAACAGTACATTTTTCTCTTCTGTCGATTAAATTGTAGTAAAACTCATACAAAAATTTGAACAATTGTAATTTATGCTTAACCAAGATTTACATAGGTAACTGGAACGCCAAGTTATTAAGAATGTTACTAGCATATCGAAGGACGTCACATTTTATTTCTTCATGATTTGGCTTTTTATTGGATATTTGGTGTCAAATGATTTTTAAATTTAAAAGTTTTGTGTAAAACAGCGGACTTGGTGAATATTACTATCTAAAATTTTTAGTACCAACCTTACAACGGAAAAGAAATCTTCGTGGATTCCAAGTGTAACAGAAACAAGAGAAATTAATTTGATCAATTGACAAGCGAAACATTATGCATTATTTTATATTCTTTTTAACAACTTACTTGACTTTAAAAAAGTTCATTCGTAAAAAATTTGATACTTAAAGAGCAGGAATATATACATGCATATCCTCCTTTAGTGGCTTATTCAAAACATTGCATAGAACAGTGATTCAAAATGTTTTGTTTGTTGTTCTTGCGATACACTTTTACCAATTTAAAGATTTAGCGGCATACTAACAATAGAATAAGTATGAAGAATTTCACTTATCTGTAAATACACTATTTAAAATAATTTATGATAGTAATTTTCCTTGTTAAAAAATAGTAAATACTGTAAAACAACAAAATGTTTATTGAATATTTAATTAAAAATTAATTATAAGAATACATTTAACAGGAAATTTTAGCTTGATGACTTTTGATAATTTCGTTTACATTTAGATGTAATAATGATAATGCCACTTTCATTTCATCATCAACATTTAAGTCTATCTTTTTTTCATTTTTATATTTGTCAATGCTGCAAAGCCGAATTCACACAAATAGGTAGACAATTGTAACAATATTTTAAGACTATTTTACTATTATGCGATAATTGCCACTAATTTTAATCCTAAATGAATTTATTGACTCTTCCAAATGTTTTGAAATTAAACCTCGATTAATACAGAAAGAAAATATTTTTTCTTCTTCATTCAAAGTTAACTCATATACAGATGTATGTATCCCTTATCACATATGGATTGCCAACCCAAAACAATTTTTTTCAAATCCATCTATCCACAAAAACATAAGTTAAAGACTGCGTTTTTAACTGTAATCGAGAGGATGATGTAGTAAGTGGTTGAGAGAGCTGTGCCGCCTCAGTCAGTAAGTTTCTAGTTGGACAGTTGGTAGGTTAGTTAGTAAGTGTGAAACGTGTTGTTGTATGAGGATGTGTCTTGTTTTATATAACTCTGTACCTGCTCAACCACCAAGCGATAGTAAAAAGAGGATTTGAGTCTGCGAGTAAAGCGTTTTCATTTTGGATATTTCTAATCTACATTGCATTTCACTCATCGGCACGTGTATTAAAAAGTTAAATATTCCACGAATATCCTTAGTTTCTTTCTACAAAACGGTTGAATGATTCGATTCCAGATTTTATATTTCTCAGAGTATAATTAACAATTTAAAAAAAAAAAATTAGCAGCACATTTCAAGAGTTTGGAGGCACAAAAGGATGTCGCCAAAAAGTGGTTGAGAATCGCTGGCACAGAATGTTTCTTCTTTTATAATCGTTCTGGTTTCTTATTATTAATCATTACAACAAAGTATACTAAAATATTTGAATGCCGTTAATTTGGATGAAAATACATCTCAAGCATTTCAAAATTTCATCTAATAATCATAACAGAGCATGTTCCCCAACGGACGAAACAATAAGTACAACTATCTCCCTTCCCCCAAACCCTTTTCTAACAAGTCAAAGTGATTTTATTTACGCCTTGCTCTCAGAATCTTCCCCATCCAGCTGGGATCGTTACTCGAGAGAAAGAGGAGCTGTCATCCGTAATGTAGGAATCTTTCTCCGCCGGAGATAGTACTCTAATTGATATGAATGACAACGACTATCATTAATAAGGAGATTGTGGCAAAAGAACACGAGTCACATTTTGTCGAATGAGTATCGCTGTCAACAGGGATGTCACAAATTACCTTTTGTTTATGGAACGAAATAGATGGCGTTTCGGAGATGTCGATTGGGAATCCAACCGTCTGGATTGTGATGTCTCTGGTGTGATTGTAAAGTTAGTAAAAGTGAAGGTATTTTGAAAGATTGCATTTTAAGATTGTATAAAGTTAATGGAATTATGCTCTTGAGGTAAGATTTCAATTTAGAAAAGCTTCCATTTTCAAGACAAATTAATGGTGTCATTTAAAATATTTAAACTTTTAATTTGAAAGATAATTTTAAAGGTGCAGGAAATAACGTTAAGCATAAGAATCATAGAATCAAAAATGAGATTCCCCTTAGTATTACTTATCAATTAAGTCTTTTTAACTAGATATACTACATCCACTTTATATCCAGTCAATAGTACGAAGAACAAAAAAATCTTGCTAAATACAAACAAATATAACGCATTAACTTTTATTAAGAGAACAAAATTGATTCAATTGCAAATTTAGTTATTTGTTAATGTCGCATTTTGAAGTTATACCAGGATTATTGGTGACGAACCTTGTAATTTCTTAACTGCTGTAAGTAACAAAGACAAAACCTAAATAAAACTTGATACGAATTATGAATATTCTTAAATCAAGATTTAAGATAAAACTATAAATCAAAAGAAATAATGTGTATTGTGTATTTGCATTACACAATAATTGAGAGGGTGAATAAGTTATAGGAAAGTATTTTTTTAGAAATGTCTAAATATCACTGATAATGTTTTCGAAGATTTAAGTATAACTATTCAAAGAGATAGCAATGGGTAATGGTTAAATGCAATGACTAGAATTCAAAAGGGAAACCTTAGAATAGCATTTATACGACAGTTTAAACGGACATTTAAAAAATATAATAATTTAGATTTCTGTATCCCATAGATGAAAGTAATACTATGAGCACAATTTTTGGTAAGTTTTTAAAGAAGTACTAAATTCCAATATTTTTTAAATAAAATTAATTTTGATACCTAATCACCGAATTTAGAATTTTATTTTAAACGTTCTAATCAACAAAGCCTTTCGAATACATCTTGTTATTTTTAAAAATTCATTTTCCTACCTTTCATACATTAAAAATGGGTTGGAAGACATGTTCAATATCTAATATATTTATAAAGATCTAGAAATAATTCAAAGAACAAGAGTTGAAACAAATTCAAATATTTTACACCTATATTCAAAGATAAAAAAGTTTGTATTTTTTTTCACATTTCATACTATCCAACTAAACCAGTGATCTGTTAGTGTAATGTGAAGTAATATGCATCAAAGAATTGCGCATAAAGAATTAAAATATAATTGTAAAGACATAGTGGAAAAGCAGAGAATATAGAACTTCTAATTAAGTCAAAATTAAGCCATTTGAGTCAGCTATTCAGATGTAGATGAACAGTAAACGTCATCTCCAATATTGAGGATATATCTGTTTTTCACTAGATTTAAATTTCTGAAAATTATCGTTTGATATAACTGAATATACTATTAAGATTTATATATTTAATTTATAAAGAAGGCTTCCGTTTTGTATACACGCTCCCTTTTATAATAATAATTTACTATAAGACCTAAACCAAAATTAACCCACAATATAAGATGGTTACCCTTGTACACTTTAAATAAAAATTTCCACCATTATTCAATCCAAAACCTAATGACAAAAAAATAGTATGTGCCAAACATAATATGGTTAAAACATGACATTCGTTGACCACTGGAAACTTCTTCCGGTATTGATAGAAATATTTATATAAAGTGAAGAAAATTAACAGTTGATATATTCATATAATGCACATTAATTCATGTACATAGTAGCTTTTATCATCAACAGCATGCATGAAATGTAAAAAATATTTATTCAGCGAATAATTTCCAAAATTCCGGAACACACTTTTTTTCTTAAAAAGAAGAAAGAAAAAGGGTACTTTTTTTTCGTTTTGGACAGCTCAAATATCGTCAAGTTGACGTTATTGGTGATAACACACGATATGCACATAAAACTTATTAATAAGTATAAGTTTTCATTGGTTTTTCATCCGTTTTTGATTTATTATGACGTTACTAATAGGAAAAGACCACGACTTATTTCTAAAACATGGAGGTAAAGTTACCAGAGGGAGTATTCCATTTGATGTCGGCTGTATTATTTTTGGCGACTTTATCACCTGCGCTGTTGAAACAGAAAAGTACCAAAAAAAGATAATAATTTATTTTATATAGAATGAATAATTCCTACTAGATGAAGGGAAGTTGTAATGCTTAATAATAACTGAATTCAAGCAAATGTTCCGCCATCATATTTATCCAGCAGTATAGAATCAATAAATTATTTCAAATGTAAATAAATGAAAGTATTATATACATATCATCTTTAAATTCATAATTATAACTTCATATTCGTTTAAGCCTTAAGCATTTTTCTAACATTTATTTAAGTTTTCTCTTACCACCCATTCATCAAATAGCAAAACTTTTGTTAAATGAACATTGAAAACATAAACATTCTACGTATTATTTAAATATTTTCAAAGCAATTTTATTCGTGATTGTTTATTGAGAAAAGTTTGGTTATTTTACATTAAAAGAATCAGCCAAACATGTACTGTGACTAAATGCAATATTGAAATAGTGAATAATTGCTAATGCTATGTAATATCTTTATAAAATCAATAATTTACAGTCCATCTAACATTTTAGTAAAATGAAAAATGCTTATCTCATTCAACTTGTAAAATATATTTGGTAGACTTTAAACTTATTTATGCTATTATTTATTTCAGAAAAAAATACTAATGTTCTGCATTATAAAAATACAGAATTTACCAGCATAAATATAAATTTAATTGATAGTTGGAGGCTAGTGATTTTCTAGGTAATAGCTTTTAAAATATTTTCTACTGAAGTCATACAATTCACATAAATCTTTTCCAATACAAGCTTGGAAGAATACATTCCCATTTTTCATGCTATATATTTACATGTCATATTTTAGTACTTAGATGATTCAAATGTCATAAACTATAGCAATATGAAGAAAATATTTAGTAAATCTCATTCTAAGATTATTTTATGTTATTCATGTTTGTCATATATTTTGAAGTATATATATTTATTTCTTCTACTTATACTAGTATCAAGTCTCCACAAGGAAGGAAAGAAAAGAGATTTATTGATTCTAAGTTTCAAAATCGGCTTATAGATTTTTTTTTGTAGTGTTGGAAATAATATTTCGATATACCTCCGCAGGGACACTACATTCCCCATAACAGCGAACATCTTTCAACCACAGAATTTAATGTTAGTTTCTTGAACTTTTTATCCAAGAACCATGATTTCCAAAGTTGTAAACTTCGAAGATTCCAAGCGAAAAAAATTTTTTTTGTTGGCGAAAATATTTCGCGAAATTTTTAGCGGATATCTAAAAATAGTTTGTGCCTTTAATTTTGAGAAACAGGTTGAAGAAGTAAAACTTGGAAGATAAAAATTTGAAAATTAAGATTTTGATACCATTGAAAAGTGAAATTTGAGGACAATTGTACACTTTTAGGTGGTATTAAATATAGTATCAAATACAAGATGAACAATTTGATAAAAATTAAATTGTTTACCTTGTATTTTGCTCACAGAAATGTTATCAAATAAAAAATATATCTGCCTTCCCGCTTTTGAAAAATAAATTACTTTCAATTATCCAAAAATGTATCATCAACTTTTATAAATAACTTATAAATTGTTTTAAGAATGTCTATGATAGTTTTGAACAATATTTCCTATTTTATTAATTGGTAATCAAACCTGAGGATCGATATATGTTGTTTAATTAAGTAGCGAATAATTCATAACGTTTCTTAAAATTGATTTAAATTTAAGTCTCATTTTGCACACATTTATTGTATTATTTTATTGTAAGCGGAATCAAGAATTTAAATTTTTTATGACACACTGCCTTATAAAAAGTTTAATTTCTCTTTGTAATTTGTCTTTTAAATAAATTGTTAATAATTATTTTCGTTTCCACGGTACATTAAACTTCAACTCTTCAAAAACAGGCACTAGGTCTGAAAAATTGCGTATTTCAGAATATTAAAATTCATATTCTTTCTTACACTTCTTTTTCCAAATTACGCTTGGAATTCAGTTGTAACAAGCAAAATGTTGTATTATTATTGATATTTTATTCTGTCCCCTGAACTGTTTTCTCCAACATGCATTGGGAATTTTTAATTGTAATCTATGGGTCTCATTTGAAGCAGACGGATTCCTCTTTGCGATGCCTCTTATTTTTAAATCTTCTCTTTAAGGATTATTAAAATTTTAAAGTAAAGTAAAACCTGATTATGAGCGGTAGACAGGGACCGCATAAAAAATGGCGCAAAAAATATGCGAACATTTCCGAAATACTTACATACGCTGGTGTCCAAAAGTTAAGCATAATTGATAATTATGCGAATAAAGAAGGAACTGTAAATCAGAATGGCGGGAAACGTGATATGCGAGGGTAAAATGGTTATAAAATAAGGATGCAAATCAAAAGAATGATAATAATTAATTTTATTATACAAAGTAGCAGTTTGAAAGAAAACTGAGCTTAGCAAGGATTCACACTTTAAAGAAATAATGAAAGAAAACATTAAATAAAATAGTGATGCTGCAGTTTAATAAGGCGTGTGGTCACCTCTGACAGCCACGCACGCTGCACAGAGATTTACCATACTTGCTATGAGATGATGAATGAGTTGTGGGCTCAAACGGTTCCACGCTTCTTGGAAAGCTCTCTTCAGTTCTGTAACAGAGCTTGGTGGGTGCTAAAGGGCTGCAATTTGGATCCCGAGCATATCCCATACATGCTCGATAGGATTTAAATCAGGGAAGGTTCGCAGGCAACTACATGCGCTGGATGTTTTCCGTTTCAAGGAAGTCATCAATCAGCACCGCTCGGTGACATGGCACATTATCATCTATAAATATGAAGTCAGGACCGACAGCACCTCGAAACAAGTGAACATAAGGCTCAAGAACTTCGTCTCTGAATCTTTGAGTAGTCACAGACCCCGTGTCAAAGAAATGGAAGTCTGTGTGGCCGTCCATCATGATGCCTGCCCATACCATTACTCCCCTTGATGGAAAATTATGTCTTTCCATTATGTTTCTTGGTTCAAAACGTGTTCCACATTCTCTCCATATCGTTACCCGCCGAGAATCACTACTCAGACTAAACTGGGACTCGTCACTGAACATCACATTGACCCACTCTTCCACTATCCAATGTTGATGTTTCAAACTCCAAATCAAACGAACGCGTTTATGCGCAGACGTGAGGGGAATGCAAACTGCTGGTCTTCTGTCATACAGGCTTGTGGCGACTGTGAGCGCCGAACCCAGTGCTCTGGCAGTACTGCCCCTCTGACGTCTCGCACTTATTACCAAATATCGGTCTTGGCAAAGGGGTTGTGAGTCTTGGTCGACCTGATACTGGTTGTCGGGTAACATCTTCCGCTCTTTGAAATCTCTGTCATAGTCTTGAGATCACAGACTGGTCCACATTCAGAATTCGAGACACTCGGTTTATGGTCGTGATGATTCCAGCATTCCAACGATTCTTCCTTTCGTAAACATGTCCAATTGGCGTCTTTGTGCTATCATTCACCTTGTTTGATGGTTAGCAACGTTCCTTCGCACTGCAGTTGCATGAAACCTGTTTGAACTGAAACCCTATGCTGCGTGAATCGGTTTCTCCGCGTTCCGACATGCGCCGGTGTTTCGCGCAGGACGTCGTCGACAGAAAAATTTTGCATAAACCCAATGTTTTTTCTTCACCCAATTAATATCCGAAAGAAATTTGGAAAAATTTTATGAATATTTACTCCATGTTTTTCGCATTTTACGATTTATGCTTAATTTTGGACACCAGTGTATAACTAACAACTATGTTGACATACTACAATTTTTTTTATGCGGCGATGAGGGAATGCTTAAAAATAGTCGCACATAAAATATATGACAATTTCTACGAAATTTATAAGAAAGTAGTTCCAAACAAAATAAATAATTAAATTCCACATGCAAACATTTTAAATACATTTAATTTCTTATTGTATACATGGAGAAATTTTCAAAGTTCACATACATAATTCACTGCTACCCATCGTAATTCAAAGTGTGCATCTTCTTGTGATGAATTATTTCACAATCACTTTCATCACTGGAAGATACAATTTCATTTTATTTATTTATTTTTTGGGCACTATAAAGTAAGTGATGAGTTTTTGTGACGACGGTTGATTTGTAAGTTGCTTGTGAACGTCACGATAACCAGATATACATTTTTTTTCAATGGGTCTGCTCACCGGTATTTTAAACCTTTGCAGACCTAATACATTCCCCAGGAGCTTGTACGACTTTTTAGCGCTGCACCATATAGGCGATACCAATTACAGCAAGCAATTTTGTCGCCCAGTTTCCTCCAAAGAGGGAAGCACCTGAGCTCTTGACGATGCAAACTTTGTACTAGTATTTAATTTTGCCGAGAGCATACAAACCAACCAGACACTCTAAGGACCTTTCACATTCCGTATAATCATACGACATGGCCGCTGTCGATTTCCTGCATCAAGAAAACCCACCGACTTGGGCCGGGTTCGAACCCGCAACCTTGGGTGTAGAAGGCCAGTGACAAACACCAGATATATATGTTTGAAGCTCTTTTAGGAACTTCAAACTCCTTTCGTAATTGGTATATATTCTAATTCTTTTTCAATTTGTTGGAAAGCTGGATCCCTGCATACATTTTACCGCTCTCAAAGAATCCAGTTCTTCTTGTCCGTCTTCATAATCTATCAAATTATTGATAATGTCACTGTCACTAAAAGTTTCGTCTTTATTCAAGCGCGTTGAGAGAAAGCATTTGAACGTGCATTGTCAAGAAATTGTTTATAAACATTTAACAGAGAGCCTTGAAGTTTGTATATATATGCATTGATAGAAAACATTACGATGGTGCCAAAGCCTTTAAAATTAATATACATTATAAAAAAGATTGCACCAAAAAATCTTACAAAAATAAAATCGCACTAAGCAAATCGCATAAAAAAAAGGACCGCACAAAAACAGGTTCTACTAAATACTATAAAAGAAGCTTGAAGGGAAAGTAAGAAAAACATTACTAGAAGGTGAAGGTAAGAAAGTCAATATCGTTTTGTGCAGATCGAGAATAGATCAATAAAATTTATTCCATTTCAGTTGACACTAAAAGCGATATGAAGGTTCTTTTAAGGAACTTCATAATTTTGAGCTGTGACTAATTACTAAAAAAGAATCCTTTCAACTGGCACGTTGTAACGATTTTCCCAACGTCAGAATAACTGGGTTCCGTCCTCCAAGTAGGATTAATTGACTAGTTACAATACACTAAACATATTCACAAAACACAAATAATCATTTAACAGTTTATTAATTAATAGGCGAACTCAAGATGGAAGAGGGTGACCAAATTACCCACCCAATACTAAAGAATCAAAATACAATTATCTGTAAGCATCAAAAGATATGCAGGCTCTCTAAACGCTGAGTTTCCAATAAGCAGGGAAAGATTCAGGCTCAAACAGACAAACCGAATCCAACGGACAATGGATGTTGGCCGGATAATACCCCACAAGGATAATTGCAGCAGACATGCGCTAGCTGTTTGAATCAATAAACTACACGCCACCTATCCAGTATAGTGATTAAAGACTGATGTGCCGTTAAGCCTGGGTTTGAATCCGAAGGATGTTGAATGGATGTTCGTAAATGTGTAGTGCCTTTGCGGATTGGGGGTACTCTAAAAAGTCGTCGAGCCGCAGGTCCTCTTGTGAGATTGTTGGAACAGTAAGGGAAGTGGAGGTCCCTGAACTTCCTCCTCCCAGGATCTTCCATCTCAAAATTGTGGTCAAACCGAGCCGAATCGTACTGTCCGTTGTACGTTGCTCAAAGCTATGGCTAACGACAGGAGTAAATCTCTAGCTCTTTGTATCGATGAATTTCTTCGGACATCGATCGGACACCCTCAGACAGGTGGCGTTAGAGACAACCACAAAATAAATCACACTATCAGAATAAATATCAGCTAACCTCTTGAAGCCCCACCAAAAAACCTCACTTTATATACCAAAATTCATCTGCATATCACGTTCCCCCAGTAAAGAAGTGCCAGAAAGTTTTAAATTAAAAGTTTAAGATTAACCCCATCTAGTTTTTGGAGCAAAACCTCGTGATATAGTCCACTACAACCTAATATTTTTATTTCTCCTCATCAACACACGCACGATAGTTTTTACAGTTCCAATTTATTTCATGGCCATCAGCCTCTATGAAGAGCGATATTTGAATGAATCTTCTACTCATCGCTTATGAATTCATTGTTCAACAGAATAAACTAAATCCTTCAATATTAAAAGAAAACTAATAAATCATTGGCTTAAAATTAAATAGTCCTAATCATTTCAACAAAGATAAAACACCTTATTTCTCTATTACATTATAGCTCGTACTTAATGTAGATTCATTAATAATTTTCCCTTTGCATTATTTAAAAACAAGTATTTAGAATGATTTGCATCCATACATACTATCACCAAACATTTATTAATATAAATAACCGTCATAAGACCTCATGAATTATCTTAAGGTATGAAATTTACTTTTTATCATAAATCAGATGATATCACACGGCTGCTTCTAGAATCATATATTTAAACAACTAAACTTCTTTAATTCTCTTTCAACTAGAATGCTTTCTTTTTTTCATTTTCTGCTACTTTCTTGATGCTTCTTACTTAAAAAACATATCCAAAACAACAAAAAACATTATTTTTAATTATTTCAAATTAAAATAAAATCTATGTATTTTTTATATCTGTGTCGACGAATCTTTATGGATGTTCGAAAAAAAATTAACGATTTTTGGAAGACGTTGCGGCTTTTGGGCAAATATTGTAGATGAAATGTTCTCAATGTAAAATGTTGTTTCTCTTGGAATAGAAGAGATGGAAATATTCTGTTAATATATTTCAGTCCTGCTTACATTATTTTAATTGTTCGAAGAAAACATTGTCTTAATTTTGAATAAAAGTTTATTTTTTCACACGGAAATAAAAACATGTTTGGGACATTTAATATTCAAGCCTTTGCTTTTTTGTTATGACTTGATTATTTTAGTATAATTAAAGCGATTTAAAATAGTTACCGTAAAATCAGGATTATAACGCACACCTATACTTTTAAGCTGCATTTTTTAAAAACAATTTTAGGCATATTTTTCGTATAACGGGCAACCCCTTTTTTTACGAAGGAACCTGAAACGGTACGTATGCAATGCTATTATGTTTTGAAGTCATTTTTTCGAAGCCCTAGGATTTTGAAAAACTAGTGCCTTACTAGGACTACAACTTTTTAAGTTCTTTATAGGTACGTAACTTCATTTAAATAAACAATATTTCTATCTATGTAGATGTCTAATTTTTTTATGCTCATCTCTCTTTTTTATTTTTGAAGCTATCCCTTTTATTTATCCGTTGTATAAAGCGCACCCGTAAATTTCGATCTCACTTTTGGTGTTAAAAATACACGTTATACGCCAGATTTTACGGTAATTAATTAGATGCTTAATACACAAAATAGAATCTAATTAAAAATATTTTAATCCAAATTAATCACATAAACAAGTTGAAATTTTTTCCCAAACGTAATATTATGAGGTTCAATAAAATTTGAATATTTAACAAAGGATCGTCTTAAGCTTCAACATTTTTTTACAAGAATTGCAGATTTTAACTATTTATTTTGAATGTATTAAGTATATTATCATAAATCCGATCTTCCATTTGGAATAGACAAAGATTCAAGATAAAATCGATTAATATAGCTTATTTTCGCTATAAGGCTCTCATAAAATATAACAGTCCTTACAATCCATTCATGATAAAAATCAATAATATCAAGTAATTTATCTTAGTAAAATTCCTCATATTTGAACTCTGTCTGCAAAAATTTTTGTTAAAGATTTTTTTTTTCATATCATGTAGTGTTATTTACGTAATTACATATCGTAAATAAAACTTTGAGAAACATATTCCTGTTATACTTAGATGTTCTTTTCTAAATCTAATTTTTTTAAACTATGTATTGTTCATGTAACTATTTATTCCCTCTTTAGATAAAGTTTCTTAGAAATTTATTCATACATAGTTTTTTTCTAAATCAGAATAATAAGCACGGAGAGTAACAATTCCATTCTTAGATAAAAAAAATTTCAATAGCATTTAATTAATTTAGTCATAAGATTTTGAATATTAAAAATATACATAAAAGTTTTACTATATACATCAATCAGCATCAAATGTATTTGGTACCACTCTCATAGACTTTTGCTATAATTTTAGAAATAATATTTGTAATATTGATAATAATATTTGTAAGGCTTATGTAAATAGCACTCACTGTAGCCTGTCAAAAACCTTAACTGATGTACGACAAATCAAAAAAGAATTCATGTTTGGTTAAGGAATTTCCATTACTTTTCTTCAATATAACTTTATATAAATGTCAGTCTATGTCTTGTTAGTAATTAAGTTAAATTTTATCCAAAATGTTGAAACCAAATATACTCTTTTAATTTATGTTCAAATGTTTGTGATAACTTCTATTTACAGAAAGAAAAACAAATAATCAGAAAAATCAGCTACTATGTTTTTCTAAGGAGAAAAACAGATTGCAATGTCTCATAAGTTATGGCTCTGCCAAAAACTCATGGCTTGCGGCTTTCGACTGATTTTGGAATGGCAACAATGTAATCTAATCAGAATACAAAGAATTACTGTGTGATGAATTGCATGGACGTGTACTGCAAACGAATATTCGAAGGGAGCGAAACAGCCTTAAGGTTTCAATAAGATGGGAAAGAGGCATGTGAATGTATTTGTTCGTAAAAAAAGATTTTTTAAAAACTAATGGAATTTCTATGAATTTCTAGCGCATGAAAAGTCTTTTTTTACTCCAACTGTTCTCTTTCCTTCTGGCAATATTTGTCAAGAACATTTATTTGAGAATTCGACTGCCCTCAAGTATATTGGGATATTTTCCTTTCCTTCTGGAACATGTACAGAACCATAACTATGTTAAAATACTGATGGTATAAATAAGAAATTTTCTAGGCTTTGCTTCTTTGTATACTCCTGAAAGAATTAGTAATAAAAGTATTAAATACTTGACGTAGAAACATAGAAAGTGATAGTTGTTACAATCTCCTGAATAATTGAATTCCTGCATATAATTACGGAATAATAAAATATCTCAGATTGAAAATTGTTTCTGTTTCGATTGTTTGTTTGTATTAAAAAAGTGGAAAATAGGAAATTATTTATAATCTCTCTCTCTCTCTCTCTCTCTCTCTTTCTCTTTTCCAAAATAAAGCATCAGACATATTTAAAACAATTTTCGTACAAAATTTCAATACTTTAAATATGATTTTATGTTTGTCGCTACATAGTTCAAATTTCCAAATACATTACTTACGAAATTATACGATGTAAAATGCGAATTTTTTTGAGAAAATTTAGAGAAATATTCAATGAAGAATATAAAGAAACGTAATTGTAAACACGGTTTTTTTTTCGAATGGGCTGCATTTTGGCAGCTAAGCTATTTGCAGACACGGTAAGTTCACAAAATTGGAAACCATTTCATTGATGACAAGATCTAGTGGTAGCTTCCGCCACTAAATTGCGACGTTTGAATTTTTATTCAAATGAAACCCTTATCGGATGGTGCATATTGCCGTGATATAATGTTGTCGTGAGTACTAGAGTCAAATTGAAACTCAAAGGAAATCTTTTACATGCGGCACAATCATTTGGCATGCGTGCCTACTATTTTTATACCCAGAAAATCTAGACTCCAGCTGGGATTGCACCCGCAACCTTCGGCTTACTAGGTGAGCCCCCTAGATCACAATCTTGAATAAATTTAAAGCAATATAATAATATCAATTAATTCTAATATATATTACGCAAAGCACTGAAACAATCTCAACCAATAGTTGTTTATATTTCTGACTTGAACGACACATAGGCACAATAAAGAGAATTAAATGCTGGAAGACATTTTTCTTAAATACGTATTTTTCTCCTCTGTTTAACTATTTTTTTATTTGAAAAACCATAAAATTTACCATATCATTTTAAAACCATAAATGTGTTTGCAAAACAACTTCCCATTTTAAATACTCATATACTCAATTTTGGGAAAGTCTCTTTTGGATGAATCAAAAAGTCATGATTGTGAGTGTTGCTCCAATATGGCAGCATGTTGAAATTCTTTGCGTAACCATCACTTGAAAAATCTATAAATATGTTCCTTATATTCCGTTTCAAATGCAATGTTTCATCGACACATGTCCAATTATAGTATTATGTGCAAATTCCGTATTTCTTGAATTAGTGAACTTAATTTGTAAAAAAGTATTTACATTTCCCTGGAAATTAGAATGTTGCGTAGATAACATGTTACTGAAACACATCCATCTTAATACCATATTAACATAATTTACATAGTACACACATAGCATTTTGATAATACAATTATATCTGATAATGAAATTAAAGAAATGTAATAATATTTTTTGGTCAAATTTTTAAAAAATATTAAAAAATAATTGATATTTAAAATCGTACAAGAAATTTTATTATAAGATGAAAAAGAATGTGCAAGAAAAATAAAAAAAATAGGATTTTAAAAGTTCTTGTACGGTATAATAAAGGAATTTACGTACAATCAAATCATGTATACCATGTTTTTCTTAAAATAACAATTATAAAATTAAGCACTACAATACTTTTCCAACGTACACACAATATAATCATTACTTCCCAAAATATGATAAGATTAATATTGAGAAAAAAGTGGGCGACAAATTATTGAACAACGATTCAAAATTTACGTATTAGGTCTACCGGAAAGTTATACAAAAAGAATAAAACAAAAGAATAAATTTTTCATATCTTGACTAAACTTTATTGAATAATACAATTCCTATTATTATTTACGACTTCTTGCCAGCTTGATGGCAATTTATATACACCATTTTTAAAAGATGTATTATCTCTAGAGGCCAAAAAATAAACCAATGCTTGTCTGATATCTTCTTCGTTCTTGAGTTTTCTGCCCTGCAAAAAAATTTGTAAGGACAGAAGCAAGTGATAATAGGAAGGCCCTAGGTTCATGGAGTATTGCGACAGAATTTCCCAGCCCAGCTCTGCCACTTTCTGACGAGTCCCCAAAGCAGCATGTGGCCTGGTATTGTCACGAAGCAGTATGATGGCATTCCTATTGAACATCACCGGCCTCTTTTCTTGGAGTGCCGTTTTTAATTTATCCAATTGCTGACAGTACCTCTCCGAATTTAGCTTTTCGTTTGATTTCAACAGCCCAAAATGTATTGGTCCTCGAATGTCCCACCATGCACACAACATTCTCTTTTTCAGGCTCAACTTCGGTTTAGTGAGGGGGGAGCAGGTTTTCCGGGTTCACAATATGCCCTATTCCTCATGATGTTTTCATAGGTAATCCATTTTTCATCCCCAGTTAAGATCTTGTAGAAGAAGGGTTCGATTTTGTTGCGTGCAAGCAGAGATGTGCTTATGATGATTCAATCATTCAAATTCTTCTCACTTAACGTATGTGGCACCCATCTCGAATACTTCCACGAAACCCTAGTTTCCGAATATGATCCGAAATGGTTTGTTGAGCTGAATCAAGCTTATCCGCAATCTTCGATACTGTCAGGTATGGATTTTGCTCTAACATGATCTTGACAGAATCGTCGTCGATCAAAGAGGGTTGCCCAGAGCGTGGCTTATCAGAAAGGTCGAAAGCACCTACTTAATATTTTTCGAACCATATTCTGCATGTTCTATTAGAAACTGTACCTTCCCCAAACACTTTCAATAAATTTCTACACGCTTCTGTAGCATTTCTTCCTTGTTGGAATTCTTACAAAATACAGTGGCATAAATTAGCTTTATCAATAGCCATGGTTAAACGATCGCATCTCACTTAATACTAGCAGGAATCATCTATGTTTTAGTTCATTTGCTAAGTCAGCATACATACATTCAGAGATAAAAAGAGAGAGCTAAATATGCGTCAAATTAATATGCACATCTTTGTTGAATGTTATTGTAACTGGAATGGACAGAACTTTTCGGTAGACCTAATACAACACAAGAGCATATTTAATGATTAGCGGATGTGGCTATGACATATTCAAATCTTCGATATTAAATATGTCACGTCTTGCAACGAACCCATAGCAATGTATTTGGTGTTAAAAATTTAAAGAGAAAAATATTTTGATTCTAAAGATAAGCTTAGTTCAAAACGAAGTTATTGGGCTGAAAACAAAAAAAAAACCACTTGTGGAATGTTCAAACTAACATCGATACGAACCAAGACGCAAGAACGAATCAAATAGTTTCATTAACCCTCCCCGATTATTAGTTTAATAGTTGCATGTTTACTGTTATTTTTGTTAATGATGGGTGTATGGTGTTCGTCTATGCTGTACTTCTCGTTATTTGCACAGATTATTACAACACAACAAAAACGGTTGGCCACAAGCGTCTTATTAAAGCACATACATCAATATTAGAATTGGAACAGAACATGAGATGATGACTTCTTGAGACGGAATTTTTCAGAGAAAACAATGCATAAATAAACAATATATCGTATGAAATTTAACATATACTTTTCGACATATTTCTTTTATATAATTATCACTTAAAAAACTGGAGCTAATTGACAAAATTAGCTTTTGCGCACCAGAACTATGGATGCTGCTTTTATTTTGTATAGTTGATTGGGAATTATGAAAAAAATATCTGCTTCTGATGCTAATATAGTTATTAAATAAATCATCTCTCACTTAAACGAGAAGAAAAATTATACTTTTGTAGCAGTTTAAGGATTAAATATTTTTATTTTAAATTTCCAACACTCATTACCGTTCCCTCATTATTCTGATTCGATCTTAAAATTGCCGCTTATGCTATTTCCTTAGAAGCTCGTTTTTATTACAGGCAAATCTATCAGATGTTCAGATGTTTGGCTCTTCAAATTTTCTAAATCAAGTCATTTCATAACATCTTATTTTTAAATTTGATTTTTTTTTTATGTTTGGTTGGGATTTATACAAATCCACACCATTGATCGTATCGTTCCGAAAATTTGCAGGTGCTTCGCTGATGTGTCAAAAAGGAGCCATGTGTATATTCCATCCTCAGCTATCAACTCCAAAACATTTTTAAATTTAAAATGCATTGTAAGTAGCCAATAATGGAAAACAGTACCCACCTATGTTTGGAAAACTATTACTGTATTTGACGATATCAAGGAGAGTTGAGGGTGTAATAGATAAAAAAAATTCTCATTTTTGAACTATTAAACCAACATACGTTAAATTTACCAAGCACATTTCTTTTCTTGAGTAGAAGTTCGATAAGAACTTGTTTTGCAGAAATCGAATTCCAATGGGTTGGTTAGCGAGGCTGTAAAAGATAGGTATATTCCGTTGCAGGAATGCAGTCTTCTTTTTAAATCCAGAAGTGAGGTCTATAAATGTGTTTTTGAGTAGAATCGAAAGCTTCATGCTAAGGCTTACATATCTATAAGTTTAAGAAATATAGCCATTCGTTATCATGAAATACTCTGGGAAACAGGTGAGTAAAGTTTAGTAATTAACAAAATCAAATACTTCATACTATCAAAAGCTAAATCTGTGCAAGAACCTACCGACACCATCTAATTAATAGATTTAGCATTTTGGGTAGATTTGACGGCTCTTTTAGATCACTTAAGCAGATGTCTTAAAGATGAACATCAACTTATCACTACAATGTTTTAACCACTTCTCTGTCAGCATCGCATTTAACACGTTTGGCGTGTCGGTGCCCTTATTGTCGGCGTCGTATGTTATGCGACTCAAATAAAAAATGTATCCTTCAAACTGAATTCGTCTCTATTTAACGTCTTTTTAATTTCCGTGATATTTTTGAATATTTCTACGAGATGACGCAACTAGTTTTACTTTCTTCAGAATTATTACAGTGAGATTTTCTGCCCGGAATCTAGCACTAATAACATCTAATGAATGGCGTGATATGAGTTAAAAATTCAAATAAAAAACCTTTCAAGATATTTGTGATCTTTACCATCAAAATTTTGTTTGATAAAATAAGCAAAAAATAATGTGTGTGATAAATGTTTTGTGATAAATGTGATTTTTACGCTCTGGTGTTCAAGGAAGATTGTTATGTTGTTTTAACGGTAAGGTACTACTTGCCAAAATAATTTTTAAATAAATTATTCCAAATACTTTATTATTTTTTATTTATCTTAAACATCTGAAAGCAGGAGACTTTATATATATTTAAAACTAAGTTGCATTGCATTGAAAACTGGAGAACAATGAACGGGATATCGAATGTTTTAACTATAAAACAAATAAAAAACTGCTTACTGATAAAAATAATTTGTAAATTTCACCAGCCCAGTGGTATGTCCATGACATCCTGCAACCACATGTGTTGCCACTCATGCAACGGCTCCCGGGAGCCATTTTTCAACAAGACAACGCTCGGCCTCACACGGCAAGGGTGTCACAAGACTGTCTCCGCACTGGTACTACCCTTCCTTGACCTGCCCGATTCCCAGATTTGTCACCAATCGAGCATATCTGGAATCATTTGAGATGGCAAGTTGGGTATCCCACGAGTTTGAACGAACTAGAGGCAAGGTTACAGCAAATATGGAACGAAATGTCTCAAGACATCGTACAGAACTTGAATGTCTCAATGCCCGATGGTATCGCATCGTGCATTCGTGCTAGAGGGGGTTCAACATGGTATTAAATTCTCCGTTCTTTTTCCTTTTTCTCTGAAATAAATGATTTTTTCTTTGATTTTCTAATTATTTACTTATATCAAAGTAGTCATTACGTATGTAAAATTTCGTTTCATTTTGACGACTCCTTCTTGGTGCGCTAATTCTTTTTGTCCATGGGTGTATAAACGCATTCCAAATGAAATTGAAACTAAGACCATCCCAAATAAATGCAAAATTTTTTCCTTCATTTTAACATTTTGGTCAAAAATAGTTCTAATCAAGGGATGAAGCACGCATCCATATTTTTTTTTATTTGATCCAAGAATATCAGTATCGGTTTCGGGGCTTTAGGAAAAGTAATCAAAATTTATTTACTTGTGTGACTGCCAGCAATATCGATGCTGCCAGAAAATTTGCAAATGGAACACGTAGACTAGCTATCTGATATGTAACTTGAAGAGAAAGGTACCTATAATAATGCCTCATTGTTCGACTATTATATATTATATCTGTCGAGAGATAATTACCTCCTTCAGCACAGTCATATATATTCGTGCCATCATTGTTTGAAGGTACTTATATTTGTGAACAAATATTTTCAAGAGGGAAGCACACTTAGGGTTAAATTAGAACCAAAATATATATATCAAATGAATACCGAGTAAACTCCTTCAGAATTGAAATCACTTTAATCAAACCGGATAATACTGAATTAGTTTCTCAAATTCATTGACTAATATCCCATTATTTTATGATTTATGTTTATAATTACTTTTATATAAAATTTACAATGAGATTTTATATGCAATCAATGCCAAAATGACTCCATGTTTCCGTTGTTATAGCAAAAAAATAAATTAGTGAATTTTAAATTGCTGGAATGAGTTAACTATGTATTTACATTTTTGTATTCTTCATCAGCTGCTATTAGTGTTAAATATATCTTTACGTGGTTTAAAAAATGTCTTGTTCCAATGTGGTCTAGGGAAGAAAAATAATTGAACCCGATCCCCTATCGCTCTCCAGGGATTCAATTTAATACAAGAAAAGAGTGGTGGGACATTCTAGGTATTGCATCGAATGCAAAAAATATGGAGGGATGTAACAGGGATTCCAGATTGGATGTTCTATGGATTACATCGAATACAAGAGTGGTGGGGTGTTCTAGGGAATATCACACCGAATACAAGAAAATAATTGTGGGAGATACTAGGGGATTTATCGAATACAAGTGAGTAAATGTTTGTTAACATTACACTATACAGTTTCACAAGGGCTATTGACGGAAGATCTTCCTAATTCTAACCATGGTCAAATGACGAAGACGAAATCTGAGCAGGAATACCCCTCTTCGAACTTCTACAGCAAGCAAATGAGAGGACTGATCTTCGACAGATATAACGGTAAGTCTTCAACGGCACTAAGTTCGAACTCATGAAACGCCAACTACTAGTTCTTGACCATGACCAATAGGTGATCACGTCCCCTTTGTCAAGTACAGGAAACGAATTGTGGGAAACTCTATGATTAGTATGCAATACAAGAAAATAATAGGGGGAGAGATTTCAGCAGAAGAATCTTGCAGCTTCAACAAAAACAGAAAAATAATTTTTTCCAACGCTACGGAAATTAAGTTGTTACTAGATGTTAAATAGTTGTCGTAAGTGAAGATCAAGTTTCGGCAGCCATTATATTCCTGAACTGGAAGACATTTATAAATGGATTGTACTGAGAGAAGAACAGAAAGAAGTTTTGTTTGTGTTTGCAGAGAAGTTTTGAAGAATTCTTCTTTATGGTATTCGATTACTTGTGACAACTTTAAGAAAACGGAGATGTGAAGATTTATTTAAGGTTTTTAGACCTATTTAGTTCATTTTAAGAAAAAAATGCTAAAATTAAGAAGACAAAAAGAAATTATTAGTACTACTAAAATAGGGAAAAAAAGTAAAAATTTACAAACAATTACATAACGGGAGAAGTAATCGAGAAGTTTATGAACAAATTCTCAATTTTTCAATTTTGATGTGTGATACTTTGCTATTCGATTTTGAAATGATCTTCAATATAAGAGATATTTAATATTTACAAAACCTAGAGTACTTTATCTTAGTTATTATATGACATTGCTTAAAAAAATAGTTACTATGTTCACATAAGAGACTGTAAGTTTGGTAATAAAACAGTGATTGATAAATCTGAAGGATAAAATACTGCTACTATTAAAAAGAACATACACAAAAAGTTTCAGTTAATTATTTTCAAAAATTTTTTAGCAATCGCTGTCTCAGTTAGAGCATTTTTTGGGGAAAAACACATTCCGAGTAAAACGCATTTTAAAGTTTCATATTTGTTTAAAGTTATGGCATCTGCTTTTACTAAAATACTTGTAGTTCTTATTTTTGTGAATGGAAGTTAAAAGCATTGGTATTTTTATAAAGCTACTAGGATGCCAATCCAGTAGAATTATAAAAAAAATAATCAAGTTTTGAAAAAATTCAAGGTTTTAAGGTAGTCCAATGCCTTACAATTTTACACATTTCTAGAAAAATCCAGAGCATTGGAATACTAAGTAGATGGCTTTCTTCAGCGATGGGAACTCGATGAACTTTATGATGTCAGTTCAGAAAATCATGGCAAAATTGTTTTTCAGTAAATCTAAATTATTATGAAGACGTATATAAATAAATAAGAATTTTCAGTAAGAATAAAATGTAAATTATTGAGCATGAAATATAAGACTTTCACTGAAAATAATTCCTAACGTGTACTTCACAGCATAAGCTGTTATGAGCAGTGATTCAAACTGTAGATTTTTCGCTCCGTAAATATATATATATGTATGTAATAATCCCAGTAATATAATCCTTTTAAATTTCTTTTAATTACCTATTTTAGTAATAAGTTAGCCAGCCGTCTAACGAGAGTATTTTGAACTACATCTATCCACCCACCTATATAGATCATATGACTTGCCACTTCTATATATACTGAATTTCTGGAACCTGCTCTTTTCTGTCTTTGTCTTTCGTCATGTAATCAGCTGCAGTTTGGTTTTTGTTTGTATCTTCTTATCTGCTTCTTGTTATGTTGAAACGCTTTTTGTTAAATGATCTATAAACTGATTTTACTATTTCAAAGAACTGCCTCGTAAATGTCATCAAAAATAGTGATCA
>BMAO01027565.1:107043-131426 GCA_019973975.1 Trichonephila clavata | reverse complement strand
TACGTGTCACCGTGTTTGTCCGCGATGGACTCCGAAACTACTCAACCGATCATAATATAATTTTGCATACTGTGTGTCATTTCGTCCAACTTAAAACATGGGATGGTTTTTTATTTAAATTAATCACGCCATAATTTTTTTATTGCTGGAAATGTGAAGAATCCGTAAAAAACGCTGCCAGATTCCCGTAAAGGATGTTCATGTGTCTGTGGAAGCAGATATTGCAACAGAGGGTGAAAGTTTTCGGTACTCTCGACGTTATTTAAACAGCCATCCAATTTTTGTTTGTTAAATCAGACAAAAAATAATTACGGAATCGGAAAGATCATTTCTTTCGCCACGATACGGTATAATTTTTTTTTGCAAAATAATGATATTTTCTATTTTTTATGATTTTTTTAAAAAATGAGTTGAAACCGATGCGTTTTTATGGAAAAAAAAATTTCTAAATTGTTGCGGAAGAATTTATTTTCGTGTTATTAAAACGATATTTTTTACTAAATAATGTCATGCTTTTTTCTTTTTGAATCAGTCATTTAAAAAATAAAATGCCAAAAACTTTTTTTCCTACGATTTTTTTAAAAAATACTCAAAATTTTAACTCAACATTAAATAACTTCGTCATTTATTAAAATTATCATACGAAACTTTTTTTACGTTTGTAGAATAATGTTATCCAATTTCTGTCCGTAGATTGAAAAAATTGCTTAAAAATTACGGATTTTAAAAAAAAATTTGTGATTTTCGTAAAATACTGTTTTTGCGAGAAATAATTTAAACAGTCTTTTTTGTACAATTTTTATTTTAAAGTACTTTGTTTTTGCAATTAATGTGTGAAATTTCAAAACTTTAACGTGAAAGTTGAGCCCCCTAAAAAAATGAAAACTTTAAAGGAAATTCTCATTTGCGTCAAGGTTCATCATTCACTTTGCGGGAAAGGTTGAAGTAGTTTTGATTCTTTCGCTGCGTAGTAAAAAGGGGAATTCCCTCATAACACGGGACGCTCATTCATATAACTCATCACTACCGATAGTTTTTTTTATTCTTAAAGAAAGAAAAATCATAAAAAAAATATAAGGAAATATTCTTAAATATATTTTTAACACATAGTATTATTTTCTTTTTGAATTTTATACTGTGAAATGAATGAATTTCGTTGCGTTTAAATAAAAATTATTTTTAAAACTTTTAGTATCTTTAGATTTAAAAATTTTTAGATTTAAAAAATAAAAAGCCAAAAACTTTTTTGAACAAACTTTAATAAAACACTCAAAATACTTAATAATTAAGAATTTCTTCTTTTATAAAGATAATTGCATGAAATTTTTTTCCCGTGTGTCGAACATTTCAAAAAATCCTCACAATTTTACTTCAAGATTTAAAATAGTAGTGAAATTTTGTAATTTGAAAAATTTCTACTTTTCTGTCTTTTTTCAACATACATCTATTTTAAAAAAGGCTACATTTTCGTTTCAGGAACTAAAAAATTGCAACGAAAGAATCGAAAAGGGAGTGAGTGATTTATAAATTCGCACTGTTCGCCTATTCGAGAGTTTTTGGCGACGGACCTCGAATTTTTCAACCATGGTCAAGTGACGAGGACGACACCTGAGCTTTCACCCATCTCTCCTAATTACCACACACCAACGCAAGAACAATTTCGAAAAATGGATTTTTAATGAATAGTTAAAGAAATCACTCATATCGCGCATACACACACATAAGTGCTTTCGTCCTGAGGGAAACAGGAATTCCCATGGGGATTAAGTTATTCATTCGGTAAAAGCCCGTGCAACGCCGGTCCGGGTAAGCTAGTATATACATATATAAGAATTTTAGTATTATATCCTGAAGTCTCATTGTTTAAGTGGTTAAAAATATTCTCCAGACAATTTTATTTTTATTCTGAAACATGTTACCGATTTTATTTTTAATAGAGTTGACGGTTATACAATGGCACAACGTACACCTCCCGCATTGCGGTGGGAAAGCATAGGATTCTAGGGGCCTAGGCTTAGGGCCTAAAACTCGACTTTGCGGGGGGGGGGCTAATATTCTCCGTTACACCAATGAGGTTGGAAATGTGAGTGTCTTACATTTGATATCTTAGATAAATTTAAATTTTTCACACACTTTTTTTCTTTTTATTGTCTGAACCCCCCCCCCCCCCCCGAAATCGTTATACTGCTATGTATATTATTTTGAAGTTGAACATGTACAACTGCCACCGTCTTTTTCCTTGAAAATTCATTCATACCAAGACGCTAAAATGTAGCCAATCAGAGGCCTTTGCTTGAGGGAGCTTTCTTTGATTGGCTACATCGCTGCTTGCCGTTTATTGCCTTTTTAATGAGACTTTACGCTACCCGAAATCGCCAGTCACGTTGTTAAAAAACCTTGAAAGGAAAAGGAAAATTTCTAAGCCTCTGAAGCAAAATCTAACTTTGGGGGGGGGGGCGAAGATTTATATCTGTGAGTCGCATATGAAAATAATTATTGCGTACCTTTTGCTTATAAGCATAATAAGTTATTGATGATGCTAACTTGTCGAAATTTCCTCTAGAATTCTCTTACGCGAACCAATCAGCATAAAAGCTAGAAGACTCCAAAGCATCTAGCTATTTAAAAAAAAATGCTAAATTAAGCATTTTAGTAAGATTCTTTTATATCAACACTGTTAAACTGATTTGAAGTTTTTCCTTCTTACATAATTTCGTGAAAATAGCGCCTGTCTAATGCTGAACTGCTAGAAATATAGACGCATAAATAACACTAGATCTAAATATTGAAATATTTTGTAATCACAAATATATTTTTAATAAATTTATCATTGCACAAAACTGAATCTTTTATTTTTAAAATTTCTTTTAATTTTCTGGAATTACTTTGATAACATCTTAAAGTTTTCAACTATTTTCTTTTCGAAACCGCGATTTTGTAAAAAGTGTTAAATGAATAGTTTTTGTTTTTAGTGCCATTTGATTGAAAACAAACATATAAAACTGTTTTAAGAATATTATTACACTAAAAAATTATTTAAATGCAATTGTATAGCAAAAAAGGAAGAAAGAATGATGTATTTTCACAAACCGTTCTTCTTTTACAAAAATGTGTGTGTGCTTCATATTAATAATAATTTGTCCATATATAGCTAAGATTTCTATACAGAGCTTGTACTAGTATTTTTGAAATTTATAATTTAGATGTGGATTTTTTCATATTTTAATACAACGGTGTAGAAAATTTTACTGAGGAACACAGTTTATTATTTCGATTGATAGTAACTCTGAAAATAATGAGAAATTTTCAAAATTCTAGTTCATACTGTTTAGAGAAAGTTTTTTTTTAAAATCCCTTTGAAGGAAGCAGAATGAAATGCTACTCTTAATTTATTTATTTAGAGCCACATTTTCATTTAAATGATCATTTTTCGATTAACTAATTTTGTTTTAAGTTGCATACAATTAATTACAACTCACACAAATTCAGTTTTCTTGACAAAATTCGAAAATCAACAAATACATCAATTATCTATCAAAATAATATTTATAAAATTAGTTTCACCAACATTAACAATTCACTATTCTCCTAAAACTTTTTTCCCAATCAATGCTTTATTTTATACTAAAATAAAACCAAATACACACTTTAAAAAATGGATATTTAAAACGAAACGTATTTAAGTCCAAACAAATAAATTATTTAATATTCCTTTTAAAATCAACAATCTTTTGAAACTACGAAAATTAAAATTATTTGTGTTCTATAAAACAACAGATGTGCAAACGATAAAAATTTCAAAAATAGCCAAGCTACATTTCATAAACACAATGGTTCTATTTTTCAAGTGTTTTAAGGAAACTATCTATGACTTAGAAAACAAATAACATTGTTCAAAGAATTCCATCCACTGCTTTATACTGCTTTACTTTTTTCCAAAAGCTGTAACTACAGTGAACACGAAACTGATAGAACTTAAATATTTTTTCGCGTTCAAGGATTATTGCTTATATATCAAGAAAAATAAGTTGATTAGTTTATTTTATTTGCTTAGATGTGTACATATGCATGTATTAAATAAAAATCAATGAAACAAAAAGTCACAAGAACTTAAAGAAATTTGATGCAAAATTTTCAAGTTTTTTGAAAAACAAAACATTTATTGAGTTTTTGGAAAATAATCTGATATTTTTTTTGGTATTGTCTTTTTTAGAATCAAATTGTTTGATATTGTCCATTTTGTTATTCATTTTACCGATGGAACATCATTTCAGATGATGTGTGAACAGGAGCTGCATAATGCATTTCATTTTTTTTTCCGTCAGAATCAGCGATATTTTTTGAGCTTTGAACAAACTCTAAAAGGTCTTTGTCTTAATTGCTTCTGTACACACATTGTCATCATCTAATACAACAAATTCTTCCAATGATGAAATTGTGTGGCTGGTGTTTTCCGTATTTTGTGCTCATTCCCTTAAGGGAAATCTTTTCGTGTTGAGCTATTTTCGTTTCGTGTTAAGAAAATATTGCATGAAACTACATAGTAGTTTGTAGGGACCGTTGTATTATTTCGCGTTAATCAAATTTCGTTTTCAGCGTTTAACGTATTTTACTGTATTATAAAACGAGTAATTTTTTTGGGTAAGATTGGGGGAAATATAGATTTATGAGACTCCAATATTATCTTCAACTTAAGGTAAATGCTCATAAATAATGAAATTAAAAATTATCAGTAAATATTTGTAATTGCACTACGTGACACCCAGGTGCAGAGGTGCCACACCCAGAAGGTTTGGTGAGAAAATTATGCAAATTTCAGTATAGCCACGCCACACTAAATAATGCAAGTAATGTGAAGCCAGTTCTGTTTCTTATGTTAAGTAGGATATAAGGAAAGGCGCCTACAAAATGGGCAATATCCTTGTTGATTGTTTGTTTTTTAATCAGTGGGCATGAGTAATAGCAAAAATGCCAAGCAGCCACGAAAAGCAGAAAACCAGACGATTTTACGAGGGTTATGGTTTTGGAGGGTGGTGTAGCTAGGTATCCAAAGGCCCTGGTGCAAAAACAAAATGAGAGCCCTATCTTGGTTGAGTTTTATCAAATAAAAAGGTAAAAATATATGAATATTTTAAACATGGAAAGCTACTTTACATCAGCTTTTTATCGTGCTCTACAGAGCATAGGAAAGAAAAGCTTCATACTACGTACATACCTACATGTATGTGTATGAGTTTTCTTGGGTGAGCTTTGGTGATCGCCCAGATTCAATTTGACACCACGACAGACGTCTTCCAGAATAGGTGTGAAAAGTTTAGGAACTGCAGGTACCGAAAGATGAGAAGTAACGTAATAAATATAAAAAATTAAACAGCAACGAACAAGATTACTAATAACATACGTATTACAAAATAAAACGATGTAGATGAAATAAAAAGTTTATTATATGAAGGCACTAACGACGAAAATAATTTTAGCGGAATTTCTTATGAGTTCTTAAATATTTTCAACTGAGTTGCAATAATTATAATTGCTGAAACCTTTTATATTTATATTTTAAATGTGAGAGATTATCGTAGCTTGCTTGATTCTCAGAATCCGAGGGCCCCCTGATCGTGAGGGGACCGGGCACTGTACCACCTAGCCCATTAGTAGCTACACCACTGGTTATGGTGATTGGACTAAGAACAGCAGATTAGTCCGCACTTCAAGTCTAAGCAGACACCTACTTAGACGCGACCACGTGATACAGGCTGAGGCGAATATGATTGGAACAAGAAGGGGTCATTTGAGGGGAGCGGGAGTGGCCAGAGCGTTACCAGCACATGGAAATCGAGCATTCATTGGCAAGCGATAATGGTCCGTAAGCCACCTGTACCATTTTACAGAACGTGCAAGCGGGGGCGTCTTAAGACTTCTTAAGGACCTGGGCCTCTACACAAAAGTAGGCCCCGGGCCCCTACACAAATGTAGGCCCTACGTATGACCCTAAAAAGTAGGCAGTACATAATATACGTGGTCAAAAACTCGTTTAAACAACAACCCGAAACAAATAAATATGCGTGACTTACATTCTCACAAACCGGCTGACAGTTTTTGTCTGAATGAGTAATGGTGGTGCATGGAATATACATGGACGCCGGTCATCATATGTAACCAGTTGAATATCGTCCGAAATTTCCAGTTTTTCGAAGAATACAACCGGAAATAGTTATGTTATTTCCGGTTTGACCGGTGAAATTATTCGAATTCGTGTTCTTTCGTAAAATACCGTTTTTGCGAGAAATAATTTAAACAGTCTTTTTTGTACAGTTTTTATTTTAAAGTACTTTGTTTTTGCAATTAATGTGTGAAATTTCAAAACTTTAACGTGAAAGTTGAGCCCTCTAAAAAAAATGAAAACTTTAAAAAAAATTCTCATTTGCGTCAAGTCATTCACTTTGCGTTAGATTTCTGTTTGGAAGACGGCAAAGGTTGAAGTAGTTTTGAGTCTTTCGCTGCGTAGTAAAAAGGGGAATTCCCTCATAACACGGGACGCTCATTCATATAACTCATCACTACCGATAGTTTTTTTATTCTTAAAGAAAGAAAAATCATAAAAAAAATATAAGGAAATATTCTTAAATATATTTTTAACACATAGTATTATTTTCTTTTTGAATTTTATACTGTGAAATGAATCAATTTCGTTGCGTTTAAATAAAAATTATTTTTGAAACTTTTAGTATCAGTGATTTAAAAAATAAAAAGCCAAACACTTTTTTGAACAAACTTTAATAAAACACTCAAAATACTTAATAATTAATTATTTCTTCTTTTATAAAGATAATTGCATGAAATTTTTTTCCCGTGTGTCGAACATTTCAAAAAATCCTCACAATTTTACTTCAAGATTTAAAATAGTAGTGAAATTTTGTAATTTGAAAAATTTCTACTTTCCTGTCTTTTTTCAACATGCAACTATTTTTAAAAAGGCTACATTTTCGTTTCCGGAACTAAAAAACTGCAACGAAAGAATTGAAAAGGGAGCGAGTGATTTATAAATTCGCACTGTTCGCCTATTCGAGATTTTTTGGCGACGGACCTCGAATATTTTAACCATGGTCAAGTGACGAGGACGACACCTGAGCTTTCACCCATCTCTCCTAATTACGACACCACACCAACGCAAGAACAAATTTCGAAAAATGGAGTTTTAATGACATAGTTAAAGAAATCACTCATATCGCGCATACACACACATAAGTGCTATCGTCCTGAGGGAAACAGGAAATTCCCATGGGGATTAAGTTATTCATTCGGTAAAAGCCCATGCAACGCCGGCTAAGCGAAAAGGAAAGAAACAAAGAAGTAAATGTAATTTTGAAAAATTATATTGTAAGTGCTGATTTTGTGAAGAGAAGGGAAAATATTAAACAAGAAAACCATTGATACGCACTCATGGGCCTTGCACTCACATCGTACGCGTCACACCCACACAAAAGTGCTGGCGTCAGAAAGGAAGGAGGAAATTAACATGGGGATTAAGTTATACCCTCGGTAAAAGCCCGTGCAACGCCGGTCCGGGTAAGCTAGTATATACATATATAAGAATTTTAGTATCATAAGCTGAAGTCTCATTGTTTAAGTAGTAAAAAATATTCTCCAGACAAATTTTATTTTTATTCTGAAACATGTTACCGATTTTATTTTTAATAGAGTTGACGGTTATACAATGGCACAACGTACACCCCCCGCATTGCGGTGGGGAAGCATAGGATTCTAGGAGGCCTAGGCTTAGGAAGCATAGGCTTAGGGCCTAAAACTCGACTTTGCGGGGAGGGGGCTAATATTCTCCGTTACACCAATGAGGTTGGAAATGTGAGTGTCTTACATTTGATATCTTAGATAAATTTAAATTTTTCACACACTTTTTTTCTCTTTATTGTCCTGATTCCCCCCCCCCCCCGAAATCGTTATACTGCTATGTATATTATTTTGAAGTTGAACATGTACAACTGCCACCGTCTTTTTCCTTGAAAATTCATTCATACCAAGACGCTAAAATGTAGCCAATCAGAGGCCTTTGCTTGAGGGGCGTTCTTTGATTGGCTACATCGCCGCTTGCAGTTTATTGCTTTTTAATGAGACTTTACGCTACCCGATTCAAATAGAAATCGCCAGTCACGTTGTTAAAAAACTTTGAAAGGAAAAAGAAAATTTCTAAGCCTCTGAAGCAAAATCTAACTTTGGGGGGGGGGGCGAAGATTTATATCTGTGAGTCGCATATAAAAATAATTATTGAGTACCTTTTGCTTATAAGCATAATAAGTTATTGATGATGCTAACTTGTCGAAATTTCCTCTATAAAATAACAAACGCTTGTTATGCGAACCAATCAGCATAAAAGCTAGAAGACTCCAAAGCATCTAGCTATTTAAAAAAAATGCTAAATTAAGCATTTTAGTAAGATTCTTTTATATCAACACTGTTAAACTGATTTGAAGTTTTTCCTTCTTACATAATTTCGTAAAAATAGCGCCTGTCTAATGTTGAACTGCTAGAAATATAGACGCATAAATAACACTAGATCTAAATATTGAAATATTTTGTAATCACAAATATATTTTTAATAAATTTATCATTGCACAAAACTGAATCTTTTATTTTTAAAATTTCTTTTAATTTTCTGGAATTACTTTGATAACATCTTAAAGTTTTCAACTATTTTCTTTTCGAAACCGCGATTTTGTAAAAAGTGTTAAATGAATAGTTTTTGTTTTTAGTGCCATTTGATTGAAAACACACGTATAAAACTGTTTTAAGAATATTATTACACTAAAAAATTATTCAAATGCAATTGTTTAGCAAAAAAGGAAGAAAGAATGATATATTTTCAAAACAATCTTCTTTTATGAAAAATGTGTGTGCTTCCGTATTAATAATAATTTGTCCATATATAGCTAAGATTTCCATTCAGAGCTTATACTACTATTTTTAAAATTTATAATTTAGATGCGGATTTTTTCATCTTTTAATACATCGGCGTAGAAACATTTTACTGAGAAACACAGTTTATTATTTCGATTGATAGTAACTCTGAAAATAATGAGAAATTTTCAAAAATTCTAGTTCATGCTGTTTAGAGAAATTTTTTTTTAAATCCTTTTGAAGGAAGCAGAATGAAATGCTACTCTCAATTTATTTATTTAGAGCCAAATTTTCATTTAAATGATCATTTTTCGATTAACTAATTTTGTTTTAAGTTGCATACAATTAATTACAACTCACACAAATTCAGTTTCTTGACAAAATTCGAAAAATCAACAAATACATCAATTATCTATCAAAATAATATTTATAAAATTAGTTTCACCAACATTAACAATTCACTATTCTCCTAAAACATTATTTCCCAATCAATACTTTATTTTATATTGAAATAAAATCAAATACACATTTTAAAAAATGGATATTTAAAACGATACGTATTTAAGTCCAAACAAATAAATTATTCCATATTCCTTTTAAAATCACCAACCTTTTGAAACTACGAAATTTAAAACTATTTGCGTTCAATACAACAACAACAGATTTGCAAACGATAAAAATTTCAAAAATAGTCAAGCGACATTTCATAAACACAATAGTTCTATTTTTCAAGTGTTTTAAGAAAACTATCTATGACTTAGAAAACATTTAACATTGTTCAAAGAAATCCATCCACAGCTTTATAATGCTTTACTTTTTTCCAAAAGCTGTAACTACAGTGAACACGAAACTGATTGAACTTAAATATTTTTTCGCGTTCAAGGATTATTGCATATATATCAACAAAATAAAATTTATTAGTTTATTTTATTTTCTTAGATGTGTATATATGCTCGCATTAAATAAAAATCAATGAAACAAAAAGCCACAAGAACTTAAAAAAATATGATTTCAAGTTTTTTTGAAAAACATTTATTGAGCTTTTGGAAAATAATCTGATATTTTTCTTGGTATTGTCTTTTTTAGAATCAAATTGTTTGATATTGTCCATTTTGTTATTCATTTTACCGAGGGAACATCATTTCAGATGATGTGTGAACAGGAGCTGCATAATGCATTTCATTTTTTCCCGTCAGAATCAGCGATATTTTTTGAGCTTTGAACAAACTCTAAAAGGTCTTTGTCTTAATTGCCTCTGTACACACATTGTCATCATCTAATACAACAAATTCTTCCAATGATTAAATTGTGTGGCTGGTGTTTTCCGTATTTTGTGCTTATTCCCTTAAGGGAAATCTTTTCGTGTTGAGCTATTTTCGTTTCGTGTTAAGAAAATATTGCATGAAACTACATAGTAGTTAATAGGGACCGTTGTATTATTTCGCGTTAATCAAATTTCGTTTTCAGCGTTTAACGTATTTTACTGTATTATAAAACGAGTAATTTTTTGGGGTAAGATTGGGGGAAATATAGATTTATGATACTCCAATATTATCTTCAACTTAAGGTAAATGCTCATAAATAATGAAATTAAAAATTATCAGTAAATATTTGTAATTGCACTACGTGACACCCAGGTGCAGAGGTGCCACACCCAGAAGGTTTGGTGAGAAAATTATGCAAATTTCAGTATAGCCACGCCACACTAAATAATGCAAGTAATGTGAAAATGCCAGTTCTGTTTCTTATGTTAAGTAGGATATAAGGAAAGGCGAATACATAATGGGCAATATCCTTGTTGATTGTTTGTTTTTTAATCAGTGGGCATGAGTAATAGCAAAAATGCCAAGCAGCCACGAAAAGCAGAAAACCAGACGATTTTACGAGGGTTATGGTTTGTGGTGTAGCTAGGTATCCAAAGGCCCTGGTGCAAAAACAAAATGAGAGCCCTATCTTGGTTGAGTTTTATCAAATAAAAAGGTAAAAATATATGAATATTTTAAACATGGAAAGCTACTTTACATCAGCTTTTTATCGTGCTCTACAGAGCATAGGAAAGAAAAGCTTCATACTACCTACATACCTACATGTATGTGTATGAGTTTTCTTGGGTGAGCTTTGGTGATCGCCCAGATTCAATTTGACACCACGACAGACGTCTTCCAGAACAGCTGTGAAGAGTTTAGGAACTGCAGGTACCGAAAGATGAGAAGTAACGTAATAAATATAAAAAATTAAACAGCAACGAACAAGATTACTAATAACATACGTATTACAAAATAAAACGATGTAGATGAAATAAAAAGTTTATTATATGAAGGTACTAACGACGAAAATAATTTTAGGGGAATGTTCTTAACTATTTTTAACTGAGTTGCAATAATTATAATTGCTGAAACCTTTTATATTTATATTTTAAATGTGAGAGATTATCGTAGCTTGCTTGATTCTCAGAATCCGAGGGCCCCCCTGAGCTTGAGGGGACCGGGGCACTGTACCACCTAGCCCATTAGTAGCTACACCACTGGTTATGGTGATTGGACTAAGAACAGCAGATTAGTCCGCACTTCAAGTCTAAGCAGACACCTACTTAGACGCGACCACGTGATACAGGCTGAGGCGAATATGATTGGAACAAGAAGGGGTCATTTGAGGGGAGCGGGAGTGGCCAGAGCGTTACCAGCACATGGAAATCGAGCATTCATTGGCAAGCGATAATGGTCCGTAAGCCACCTGTACCATTTTACAGAACGTGCAAGCGGGGACGTCTTAAGACTTCTTAAGGACCTGGGCCTCTACACAAAAGTAGGCCCCGGGCCCCTACACAAATGTAGGCCCTACGTATGACCCTAAAAAGTAGGCAGTACATAATATACGTGGTCAAAAACTCGTTTAAACAACAACCCGAAACAAATAAATATGCGTGACTTACATTCTCACAAACCGGCTGAACCGACTGACATTTTTTGACTGAATGAGTAATGGTGGTGTATGGACATGCATGGAATATACATGGACGCCGGTCATCATATGTAACCAGTTGACATATCGTCCGAAATTTCCAGTTTTTCGAAGAATACAACCGGAAATAGTTATGTTATTTCCGGTTTGACCGGTGAAATTATTCGAATTCGTGTTCTTATTAAGGGTGAGTTGAGGACGAGACGAGAACCCCATTGTGGCTGAGACCCTGGGCACCCCTGCCTTAAGACATCCCTGCATGCAAGGTCACTTATTTGGTCACTTATCTACCATGATCATTACCTGTCGTTTGGTTTCCATCGAGCTGTACTCAAGGCGTTCGTAAAACAAGACTACAATGACTACCGTTCGAAATGGCTCCGGGCTACACAGGGACGATCCTGGCAGGTGTGCAACGACTGCATCGCACGCGGGCGGCAACAGAACGCATGTAGTTCTATCAAGCAAGTAAATTTTTTACGAATCATCTCCTCCTCCACCATCTCCACCTCCATAATTTAGGCATGGAACTGGAGGAGAGGGAAATATTCTCCATTCCCCTGCACCCATGGTTTCTGTTGCGACCACCCACGGGACTTTCGGGCCCACTGTGATTTAACGAGCACGTACTCCGTGTGTACTCGGAGAGTATTTGGTGGCATCGGGCATCGAACCCAGGCCTCCCGGTCTGGAGTCCGATGCTCTAACCACTAGGCTACCCACGGCCTCATCAGTGGCACTGGCGCTGCCCAATGGATCGATGCTTAACAAAGGCGTCTCAAAATTGACTTTTGCGAAAGTTGCTTTGAAAATATATAAAATGGTTAATATTATGTAAGACTTAGGAGTATTTAAATTCAATATACATTTTGGGAAAATAAAAAATTTCAATTTAATAATAACCCTACAATTTAGATAAACAAAATAGAGGAAAAAAGTAATTTTTGTGGCTATGGTTTTACAAAACTTATAGACAATGCCAGTTTTTCTTTTTTGTGTAAGTATTATACCTCTATTAAAAGGTGGTTTCTTGTCATTTTATTTGGTATCAAGTTATCTGAGAAAATTCTCGCAGCTTCTTTTGATCAAAGGATTTTCACTACACAGCCCGTTTGAAAAACATTTCAATATTCATATAGTATTGTTAATGTACAGGTAGATGAGTTTATAACGTCAACGTTAAGTACTAGTCAAAGTATTAAAAATTCTTTTGAGGAGCGGCATATTAGGTCTTAACACGCGAGCAGCCGATACCTTAAGATCGTTTCTGGGGCTACAGCGATGTGGAAGACTGGCACAGGATATGCCTTCAAACAACGCTCAATTTCTCTTCATTTTTTCTTGGTGCTGCCTGCATTTGCAATATTAGATAGAGTATCATAAAATGTAATTTTTATGATGCCAAAATTAAAAAAAGATCTATCATTAATTATTAATCTATGGGGTTTTAAGTATTTAAACAATGAAAGTCAACTGTTTTGCAAGTTTTGAATAAATTTGTTTCGTAAATTACCTTTTTTCACACAATTATTATTATTTTTTTTTTTTACTTAACTTACAAAGTATAAAAGTTAAAATTCAAAATATTAATGTAGAAAATTAATTAATTAAATTAAGATTTAAGTAAAATAATTTTTCTCGGATTTTTGTTACAATTCTTGTGTATCGAATAACTTCAATGAAATTTGCGGCTTCCATTTCAAATATTGAAAAATTGGATGAAGTTAAATATCCTTATCCGTATAAAATGTAGCTAATTTTTAATTCTTTATAATTAGAATATGTGAATTTCAATCAGCTTGAGGTGCATAAAAAATTAGAAAACAGTATTAGAATTAATACAAGAGGGAAAAAATTTAATGTTTAAAAATGCCGCTGAAACAGGGGTATATGAACAAACTTGAATGAAATATATTTTTGACCCAAAAGGGCTATTGAAAACTAAATGTACAAAACTAACCTTCTTATAATGAGGGTGTGAGTGAATATTAACGAAGCACTATTCAGCTACTCGAGGGCTTTCAGCGACGGACCTCGTAATTTTGAACCATGCACGAGTGACGAGGACTACACCTTAGTCCTCTCCTAATTTTCACATCCCACCAATGAGAGGACGTTTCAGGTCTCGACAGATTTAACGTGCATCGCTTCCCTACAAATCAAAAGTACTAGGATCGAACTCATGACACGCCCCACGGCCGCGAGTCTGTTACTTTCACCACTAGGCTATCGTAGTCACACTTATTTGTAATCTTCGGCAATTTATTTTAGATTAATACATTTTGCTGTTACACTGATGAGAACTATCCTAAAATGATCAAATTTAAAATTATATTTTACTAAAAAGTTAAAGTTATCCAACTAAAAATGGTATTCACTAGAAGTGAATGGTATAGAATAGCAATTTAGAGTTAAATTTTAACAATCAAATCAAAGTACTTAAAGAATTCAGAATTGCTTTAATTTTATTATAATGGGTAATAATTAACAAAAAAGCCAATCGATTTAAAGCATAAGTTTTCTCAGCTAATTTTAGATAAGAATTAGTAAGAAGATACGAATTGTATTGAACTCTATATTATTTTATTATTACTGTTATTATTTTTAAAAGAGCTGAAGTTGCAGCATACAACTCTTGTCGAACATCTGTTTCTATGAAAAGTAGAAAAAAGAACATTTATTTTATTTTAAAAACAATAAAGTTAACAGTTTAGCAAGGCAAAAAAGAAACTTGACAATTTATGAGTGAATTTTAATAAACAAAATGTTACTGTGCACAAAATTATATTCATCAAATAACATAGAACAGTGGCGCACACAAGGAGTGGAAGCAAGGAATAAGTTCCCGGGTCCGGACTCCCTCTTCCCCAAAGCCCTTAATTTTTTTTTTCCCCGATTGATTATAATCCTATGTATATAGTAAGTAAAATTTAATTAAGTATTTGTTAAAAAGAATTAATTCGGTTATTTAATGCTAATTATTTATTCAATAATTAATTTTTTACTATTTTTTGTTCCCCCAAATGGTCAAAATCAAAAGAATATGTTGGATGTCGTATTGGAGCATAATAAGAAAACGGTCGATTTCCGACTCTGGACTCTCCCCTTGAAAAATTCATGTTTGCACCACTGACATAGAACATGTGTAAAAAGGCATATATTATTACATGACACAATAAACTGGAATATAAGAAATTAGAATACAGCCTTGTGAGGGATTAATCATTCGCGCGAATTGATTTGACAGATTTATCTAAACCAGGAGTGTGTGTGGCCAATCCAAATGACCTCGATGACCACTTCAGAAAAACATTATAATAATACCGTGGGCCGCATACAAAAATATATATCTTTATATTAGACTAGCTGCAATACCCGTTCTTCGCACGGATTAAATTTTAAAATAAATAAAATTCAGCTTTTTTTTGCAAACATAAAACATTTTAAAGAGGGTAGAGCCATTGCAGAGCAGTATATCCAAGAGTTAAAAACAAGTGCTCACATTGCATTGTGATTTCATAAAAACATTTGAATTCAAGAGTGAAAATTAACATGCAAAAAAGGTAAATAGAAATGAAAGAATGAAAATAACAGAAACGTAATAACAGTAGTATGTTTCTGCTATGGGTAAAATAACCTGAAATAGATAAACCAAAATAAAAAATTTAATCATGTGATAAACCATTTCACTAAAATATTAAATCATAAATAAGATATACTATAGAAAACCTTGAACTGGAAAAAAAATAGCATGAACAAAAATTTTAAAAAATAGATAAAATAAGCCTACAATGTAATAAACCATTAATTTAAATTTTCTGTAGCATTAAATTTAATATAAAATTTAGGTGTAATTATTGTTATTGTTTTCGTTGTTTTTCATATAAACAAACGTAGATAATATAATAATACAATAATGAAATAATGTTTACTTTATTTAATTAGTGAGATATTTGTTTCTCAACTGTTTCGCTTAGTTTTTGCACGTCGATCTCAATGCGTGTATTTGCGCATCGTAATTGACGCGTTCGTCCGTTACGTTTAAGCTCGATTTATGTTTAGTAAATTTCATTTTCGAAAAAAAGGGGGGGGGATTCGCAGTAACAGAAGCAATTTAATAAAATAAAAACAGTTATGTGATATATTTATTAAAAAAACACTATAAAAAGTATTGTAGAAAATAGTCGTATTTCGTAAGGGTATAATGAATCTCACGGGCTGCAAAAATTATTCAAGGATGGTCATGGATTGACCACCCCTAATGTAGAAAGCTTAACTTCTTCAATTGGTTCATAAATTGTGAAGTTTTTATTTCATAAATTTTATTATTTGTCTTATTGTATTGTTCAACAAAGTTTATGATATTGATTTTCAGGATTCTCATGGAAAAAGTCATGATGCATTAAATTTCTTTTATTATCATCGTAGCTCAAATACATATAGTAAAAGAGACTGTCTCTTTCATATTAAACCAGTGCTTCTCAAATTTTCAATATTTGTGACCCAACTTTCAACCATAATTCCCCTTCCCCCGGTAAAATAACAATGTATTATTGAATGCAATAATAATGCACTTTGACGTTAAAGCTACAACACGATTTTAATCATAAACCTTACAAATTATCAAGATAAGTATTACATTTTGTATATGACAAGCCCATGGGGCTCTGGTAATTATTAAATGTGCTCTTAACTTAGCATTGATGAGTTATTAAATACATTGTGTGCAGTACTGATTCATTTATAATTATATTATATCAATATAAGTGTTTTGTTTTGACTTCGTTATGTCCGAATTTATTTTGTTTTGCTTTCTTTCAGAAGATTCATAATATTTTACTTTCGAATTTGAATAAGCTCACTGCCCCCCCCCAGGGCGGCGTGCCCCACAGTTTGTGAGAAATGCTATATTAACCCCATACCAGCGATTTATCACCATAAATTATCCGTTTCCCCGAGATTTTATGAGTTACAATAACAACTTCCTAAACATTACACGGTGAAAACAAAAATTTCTGAAATTCACCTAACGTCGCCAATGGCATAGTGTTAATACCCAAGTACCAAGAAAGGAATGTTCCCCTTATAAATCACTATTCAATCACAATTAAAAATAGCTATAAAGCTCATAAAAAGAAAATTTAATTTTATGAAATAAAATTTTAAATCGAAAATTAAATTTTCGAAAGTGGAGAGTTAGCATGAACAAGGAATAAGAGCATCATAAGTTATGCTTGTCAATCGGCTGGTAACCTAAGTTAGTCAGTCCTGAGGCAAAACAGGTTATTTCAGTCTTCTAACTGGCTTAGCGGCTAAGCTAATTTTCGGTCTCTCCTCCACTTGAACGACAGCGTAAATACAACTTTCAAACGATTTAACTCAGGAGGCTTGTCCTTCGATTGGAGAAAATACTGATATGGAAACTTCTTTTGAAACACCAAATAGCACAGGAAAGTTAATACTAAAAAATTTTAGGATTAAAATATTAAACAATTAATTAAGTTGAATAAAACCTTCGTTCAGATGCTTTAAAATATTAATTCATGTATTTTATAAAACGAATCTAGAGTGAAAAACGTTTAATACGAAATTGAAGGGAATGAAAAGTTTTCAAAGAATTACGTGTTAAACGATATTAAAAAACATATATTCAACAAAACTAAGTTTATTATAGTATGTTTTATTTACATATATATATATATATATATATATATATATATAAGAAAACGCATGTAAATAAAATTAAAGAAACAAAAACATTCACAAGGGAGCTTAATCCATTGAAATATTTCCGTAACTGGTCTCTTTTTTTAAATGAAACTTCTTTGCGGAGGGGAGTGAATAGGAAATTTACCCAGTTTTGCGTAACAGTGAAAAAGTGAACGGAAGTAGTGATTCCCCCCATCCTCCCGAAACGTCGCCATGGTGAGGAGATAGCGAGCAGGAGGAAAAGAGAGCGGGGGGGGGGAGTACACCACGTAACTTGCGTCATATCCGTGAAAAAGTTGGACGATTGCTAAGGGGGAATTGTGCATCAAAAGTATATCTTGCTTCTATGGATGAAAGGCGCTTAGGTATTGGTGACATTAAGTGGGTACCCTTGTTATTCTCGTAACGAACTCGCGTGGCGTATTTTCGTAGTTTTTATCAAATAAACATGCCGTTTTCAACGAAGAAACGCACCCAAGATATTACCATTACATGGCTCTTCCCGTTACGGGAGTGTCTGGGGCATTGTGTATATGTCACTAACGCTCGCGCCAAAATCGCTACGGATAGCTTCTTGTAAACAAACACAGTGACTTCTGTTAGTGATGCATTAAGTTTATATTATTAATTTTTATTTCCATTGAATCAAAAATTAATTCTGGTCAGATAGCCTAGAACAAATGCAAAAAGAAGAAAAGAGTTTCGTGAAAGAAAAAAAAGCAAAACTAGCAGCAATTCCAGGCGAAAGTCTATATATCACCAGGTAGTTTTGTCGCAGCTTTTATCATATCTATCCATAAAGTTTTACTGCTGTACACATCAGAGGCTGCTGCAATCATTGGATCCGATGATGATTAAAAGCCGATTATCTTAACCGGAGATTTTAATGTTAATTTTGCTTCAGAAGAAGCAAAGTAACTCATTGAATTCTTGAAACGGACACTGAATTTGACAATGAATACTGAATCTAGAGAAGGAAAAACAATATACCGAACCACGATTGATGCAGTTTTCTCACATTTTCTTGATTGACTACCAATCGAGGATTTTTATATCCTACTTTAGTTACCACACACTTATTGTGTCTTTCTTGGAAATTGATGATGCAGAAAATTGAATAAAAATATTTTCATACAATAAATGAAGTTCGAATTTTATTTGATTATAGTTATCTCTGCAGTTTAATATCATAAGATCTATTCCTGCATTTACGGCCAACGTCGCCAAAGAAGTTTCATTTTTATCGCGTGGCTTTCCACACGTTCTTTCTTTCAAACTCTTCTTGATAAAGGAGAGTTGGCAAACCGAAAGATCTACAAATTTTCGTTTCCATTTTGTTTTTGATCAACATCCTTAAGTAGCTCCAACTTCCTTATAAATGAAATAACAATTTGCTTTCTCCCTGAGCTCTTTGTCATTGCGCTCATCAAAAGATTTTTCAAAAATAGAAAAAAAAAGCAAACCAAACTCACTGATTTTTACTGACAATGCGATGTACTCATCATCGAACTCCAAAGCGCACTGATGAGAGATTAGATGTCTTTGTGTAGTGTTTATTGAGATAGATTGTGTAAATAGCTTAAATAAACAGAATTGGATCGTGACGAGGATGACACCTGAGGTGGCATCCCCTCCCCTAGCTACCACACCACACCAAAGAGAGGACGTTTGAGCTCTCGACAGATTTAACGTGCATCGCTCCCCTACACGGCGGTTCTTCAGTGGTACTGGACTCGAACTCATGACACACCAGCCACGAGTCCGACACCTTGACCACTTGGCTTCCGCTGCCACCGTATTTTACTGTAATTTAACATCTAGTTTAGATTCCATAAACTATTACACAATTAATTGTACATTATTTTAAAAATCAAGATGTAAAAAATGCGAAATAATAAATTTTTCTAAATTATTTTCAAAAGCATTATAGTTAATGTAAAAATGAATTTTTACGAAATAAATAATTATTTTCCCACATTTCTACACATAAATTGAAAGAACATTTGGAATAACTTGTTTCTCTTTTAGAGGGAAATAAAAAATAGAGTAGCAAGTTATTATGCCAGAAAACATCACAACCATCATCCCCAACAAAATTCTAAGCATTCTCAACTTTAAAATTCAAAAGGTATTCTGCTTTTCGTTTTTTCTTTAATGCTTCTCAGAAAATATCAAGTATTGGGAGTGGCGCACACAAGGGGAGGGGGTCCTAGGGTCCAGATCCCCTCCCCAAAATCCATTGAGTTTTTTTCGATTGATGATAATCCTATATATATATATAACGTAAAATTTAGCTAAGTACTTTTAATTAACAATTTATTTTATTAATTAATGCTAATTATTAATTCAATCATTTATTTTTTACTGTTTTTTGTTAACAAAATCGACAAAATCAGAAGAATCAATCGGTGTTGTTTTAAGGTATGATGGGGGACTTTCGACCCTGGACCTTTCCCTCCCCCTTGAAAAATGTTTGTGTGCGCTACTGTATGGAGTACCCCACGCTTTTACCACAATGACATTAAGTTTCTCCTTAATCACACATTTTATTCTTATATTAAGTATTATATTTTACTTTTTGGTTCAATTAACTATAAAAGCGTGGTTTTAGTTTTTTAAACTATAATTTAATAATAAACTATTTTTAACTAACAAAGGAAATTACACAAAATTATCATTGAGATTTTCTTTGGGGTAACGTCACGACCCCAGATATATTTAAATTTCTGAGTGGCGAGATGGATTACACAGCTTTCGTAAAATTGCTTTTTATTTGCAATTAGTTATCTCAGATTGACTCATCTCTATTGTATCTATAAGTTAAAAAATTACACATCTAGTTATCGAACACCTGACACCCCTCCTATTAATCTCTTTCCACCAAATATGTTAGGGATTAAGATTCGTCAAAAAAATAAAGCACAGTATCCATCTTCACAACTTTCGTCTTTTCCTACCACCTCGAAGGTCTTGCGCTGATCTGACTCAGTGGTCTTCAAACTTTTTCAACTCACGGAACCCCTAGAACAAAAAGGTGCTTTCGTGGAACCCTATTCTGCACACACACTTAGAAGAATATATCTTAAAATAAAATTTAAAGTAGATCAACAATAGATCAATTTTCAAGGAAATTTTTTAAAAAATTTGGCATTTTGTGACGGATCTATACGATTCCTTCTATTAACCTCTGGGGAATTCTTTCGGGCCAAAATTTTTTCAACCAACTTTCTCCGAAGACAGAAAGAGTGATTATGCAAATTAAGGTTAATATATATTCTTTATTCACGTGTTTGAAAGTTAGTTAAGTGAGAATGGATTGGAAGTGAAATTGAATTATGAATAGATGAGAAGAGAGGAAAATCGGCAGTAAAACGTATACGTAAACAGTGTAGGAAGCGAGAAGTCGGGGTATTAAGAAAGTGCTTACTTTAACTGCTGGAGCCGTGTTAAAGTAAACGCAAGGATTAGAAGACCGCAAGAGTTCAGGTACTGTGATCTTAATCAAATTCATGTTAGAGTTAAATTATTAACACGGTCATTAAATAAACAAACTCTTTATAAAGTTATCTTAAAGGTAAATCTGCATGATTGAATATATTCTCCCCACACCTTCTCGTCTCGCCCCAGTTCTCTGACTGATCAAAGTTATCTTATTTAGAGTGTTATTTGTGTCTGAGTTGAATATAGTGATAAATAAATAATTGAAATTCATCATTTTGGTGTGTTGTAGATGTTTTCCCACAAATACAAAAAGGTGTATTTTTCATTAGAAAACTATCTAGTTTTGCAAGACATTGTATTAACAAGTATAAAAGGATCTCGTGGAACTCAGGATGTAATCAATAAAATATTCACAATCTAGTAAGTAATATGTATAAATATAGATAAAAAAGTAAAACGTTTTAATATTCTTTTATTATATTATAATAAAAGTTTAAAAAGTATTGCAAAATAAAGTTATAATGTATGAATAAAAGTTTGTTTCTTAGTGGCAATGATGAGCTTTAAATTCTTGAGGGTACACAAACATTTTAGAGAACGTTAATCCATTTTGCATACACACATTTATAAGTTTTCGATTTTTTATTGTGACTCGTGGAGCCCCTGAGTATGCTTCATGGAACCTTAGGGTTCCGTGGAACACATTTTGAAGATCCCGTTCTTCAAAATCACTGCAATTGGTGCTTCCGTTGCCTCACAGATTTCGCTGGTTTTCTCAGGTCCAGCTGATTTCCTATCGCAGTTCTCGCAGCTTTTCACTGATGTCGTTCCTCGCTGATCTCGGTCAACTCCTTATTTCTCTTTTAACCTTTTGGGTGTGCCTCTCTCTCACCCTACAATTTCTGATTGGAAGAAATACTGATCTGCACCCTTAGTTCCAATTACTACTGGTTCTTCCAGCATAAAGACCTGTTTGGAGTTCGACCCTCTTGTTGTTATACATCGAAAACCACAGAGCAGGGCCATAAATTGACCCGTCACTTCCACACTGAAAATACAGCCCTTGGCATTACTTCCTCACTATAGCTGATTCGCTCTTCCACATAGCATGGCCACATTTCAGAGGTGAACGAAAAATAAACCGCCGTTGAAATAGAAGCATCTTCTAGAGTTCATTTTGTAGAATAGGTCATATGGCGTGAACCTTAGCCCAAAGCGCAAAGAAGAAAAAGAGACGTAGCAATCAGCTGGCTAAGAGACGACGATAGAGCACCCGTATTGGATTAGCTCAGCGTTACTCAAACTGTGGGGCGAGCCCCCCTAGCGGGGTGTGATAACCCTACGAGGAGGCGCGAGTATATAGGGAAGTCGAAAACAAAAGATTTAAAAAAATTGATAATTTACTCAAAACAAACAAATAAAATATATTCTAACAAAAAATAAAATACACATTTACACTAATATACTTACAGATATATCAGTATTGCGCAATACTGATCCAATTAATTTAAGAATAATATTTATTAATTATAAATATACTATTAAATTATATAAAAATAATATAATTATTAACTGTAAATAATTAATTACAAAGAATATAATTTTATAATAATTTAAGTTTAGAATACTAAGTTAATTACTAAGTTAAGAACAAGTTTAATAATTTACAGTGACCTCCAAGGTCTATTCATATACAAAATTATCTACAAAAATTAACACTTATCTTGATAATTTGCATGGTTTATAATTAATCCCTCAAATACCAATTAAAAATTACACGATTCGCTCCCCAATCAAACCGTTTTTTAACGTGTAGATCAGTGCTTGTGGTGTATTAAAGGAGGGTGGTTGAAAGGAATAAATAAGCAAATTCTATCAAGTAAATGTCGCAAACCCTGCCAAGGTCCTTTTATTGCACTTCAAAGCCTTCGAAATAGCTTTATGAATAGCAATGCACAGAAGAGGTTGTACTTCGGAAAGACGAATATATACGTCAGGGGCAGTTAACGCACTGTCTGAGAGCGAGACTTTTATTTACGCCGGTGGCGTAAGTGAGTGAGTGAATATTAACGTCCCACTGTTCAGCTACACGAGGGCTTTTGGGGACGGTCCGCGTAATTTTGAACCATGGTCAAGTGCCGCGGACGACACCTGAGCTGGCACCCCCCTCTCCTAACTACCACACCACACCAACGGGAGGACGTTTGAGCTCTCGACAGATTTAACGTGCATCGCGCCCCTACACGGTGGGTCCTCAGTGGTACTGGGATCGAACTCATGACATGCTAGCCACGATCCGATACCTTGACCACTTGGCTACTGCGGCCACTATACGCCGGTGGCACTTCGGAGCTTAAAGTCGTATTGTAGCTTTTGCCTGAAATTGTACTTTTTTTTAATTGAATGCATTGTTATACGGATGGGGGCGTGATGAAAATTATGATTGAATATTGGGTCGCAAATATTGAAAGTTTGTGAGGCAATGGATAAGCTTTATTTGTTATGTTGTAAAAAAAATGATAATCTAACATGTGTCAGATGTGGGCAAACAGTGACCCGCAGGTCACATGTGACCGCAAAGAGTTTTTTGAGGCTCACCAAGTCAATCAGATAACGAAATAGACAAAAAATGCTCTCTCTAATACGGTCAATATATAATTGTGAGCAGTTTTTCTTGCTCGAAGATCGACAAGATTAATTATAAATGCAAGTTGCCTGACATTAACTTGCAGGCTGTAATGAGAGAAATTCAACAAGAAATCTAACACCCGACTTTAAAAAAATGGCAGAAAAACGTTACATAAGATACTTTTGTCTCATAGAACTAATTCTAAAATTGAATGTGTTGGCAGCTATAGATTACACGAAATTAGCACTGTAAAAAAGTTGAATAAAATTGCCTCTATTTTATTTAACTTATACTTATTGATTTTTTGGTACATTTTATGCCTTTTCTGAGATGCAAAACTAGGTAATGAATACAATCGGGTGCGATCCTCCGTTCGCTTCAACAATATGGCCTTTGAGGAAAAACCTTTGCCCACTCCTGATCTATGTAGTAAGGCTACAGTCGGACTTCTATATAACAAAGTTGCTAAATCCCGAAAAAAAGTTCATTATATGGAAAATTAGCTATACAGAGGTTCATCTTTCAATTTTCTTTATAAATCACACAAAAAAATATTTTAAATTCATAAGCACTATATATTTAAAAAAAAGTAATTATTCACACCTTTTTGTATATATATAAATTATATAATATATATTTATTTTATATATAGTAATTTATCTCATTGCTTCTCAAACTCTGAATGTTAAAGGATTTATTATAAACCGTACAAATTATCAAGATAAATATTAAT